>VMDO01011988.1:0-20000 GCA_007922755.1 Pedetes capensis | reverse complement strand
AAATAATACATACATACATACATACAAATAAATTTAAAATCACAATGAATTAAACCATACTAGATGTTTAAGAAAGTCCAATAAAATTTAGATTTTTACCAGGATGACCAATCCTTCTATGAATATGAAATATAAAACTTTTGCAAAATTTAACCTCTTGTCATTTTTGTTGTTTGTTTTGAGACAGAGTCTCACTGTATAGCCAGGCTTAAGTGGTCTTCCTGCCTCAGCCTCCCACGCTGGGACTACAGTTATGCACCACACCACTAGACTCCCACTCTTGTTCTCTTTATCATTCTCTCTCCTTTTGGCCTGTGCTTTGCTCTAGTGTACTGACTACATGTTGGGTAACATATCACTGAGTATATTAAACACGGCTGGGAACCAGAGCCAAAGTATGACTCCCCTGCTATTTGCAAGACACGCAGGTGCTATGGGGCTAGAGTTTAGCTCTGTTGGTAGAGTGCTGCTCTGTGCACTCTGAGGCCCTGGGTTCAATCCCACAAAAAATGGGAGAAGGACCTGGCAACCCACTCTCCAAAACAATCCCAAAACAATCTGCCATTTTATGAATAGTCGAGAAACACTGATATAAGTGCCGGGTATGGCACAGTGTCAGGGAGTGTTTCGTTCTATTGTACATAGAGTCGCTGTGAGTCAGACCTGACTTGACAGCACCCAACAACAACAGCAACAGGTACCGTGTCCAGAACTTTCTATATAAATTTTCCTCAATGTTGGCTGCTTATTAGAGTTACCTTGAGCAGTTTTGGAAATACAGTCAATATAATTCTTCCTTCTCCTAAGTCTTGAAAACCAATGAAAACCAATGATCTTACTATCTCCATAGTTTTGCCTTTTCCTGAAAGTCATGTAATTGAAATCACACAACATGTAGCCTTTTTAGATTGGCTTTTTTCACTTAGTAATATGCATTTAAATTTACCTCATGTCTCTTTTCATTCTTTCTTTTTGGCCTTTGCTTTGCTCTAGTGCACTGACTGCATGTTGGAATACATTAAAAGTGACTAAGAGGGAAGGACCAGGACCAAAGGATGACTCCTCGACTATCTGTAAGACACTCAGGTACTGTGCTCAGAACACTCTATCCAAGTTTTCCTTAACCTTGGCTGCTTACTAGAGTCACCATCAGCAGTTCTGGAAATCCAATTAATATAATCCCACAGGCCCTCTTCCAGCAATACAGATTCAATTAGCCTGAGATGGAACCTGGGCATTAAATGGGGTCTAGGCACCTTTCAGCCTGCATTACTATACCTTCTATGGTAGTTTCTCTGTGAATTTGTGTTTCAAAGACTGCCAACAGAGATATTGAAATGATTGGGGAGATTTTCAATTAAACACAATTGAGTAGATTTCTTTTCTGAAGATCTTCTCACAACCTTTGTATTCATATGCCTTGTGAATCACTAACAGGGGAGATTATATTTGACATTTGCTTATTTACTCCCATGAAGTAATTATTGTCTCTTAATCATTAGTATGCCTGTAGCCGTAGCCCTATGGCATCAGATCTCGGAAGCTAAGCAGGGTTGGGCCTGGTTAGTACTTGGATGGGAGACTGCCTGGGAACACCAGGTGCTGTAGGCTTGGGAAAAGGACCTGGCAACCCGCTCCCAAAAATCAATCCACCATTAAAAACCCTATGAACAACAGAGAAGCACTGGCAATAGTGTTTCCCCTGTTGTATGTAGGGTCATTATGAGTCAGATACCGACTCAATGGCACCTAACAACAACAACAACAATCGTTAGTATAATTTTCTAGAACTAATATTTCTAGTTGGGGAAGATTATTTTAGCCATTCCTAAGCCTTTCATTTGCTTCCTTTACCAAATGCAATTATTGCAAGGTTAAGATTTTAAGGTAGTCTACGCTCAGATTCTCAATCTGATCTGGTGTAGCACAGGAGAAAAGAACCAGTTCTTGGGAGTCATCCTGACATAGGTTAAAATTGTAGCTCTGCCATTTAATAGCAGTTGAGACCCTGGTAGCTGCCCTCAGCTCTCAGAACCCCAAGTTCCTTATATGTAAAGTAAGATAATGATTGTTGTTGTTAGGTGCCATCAAGTGAGTGTCTGACTCATAGTGACCCGGCGTACAACAGATGAAACAGTATTGTTAGTACTTCTCTGCTATTCATAGGGTTTTCAATGGCTGAATGTTTTTTGGGAGTGGGTTTCCAGGTCCTTTTCCCAAGCCAACAGCATCTGGTGTTCCCAGGTGGTCTCCCATCCAAGTAGTAACCAGGCCTGACCCTCCCTGCTCAGCTTCCAAGATCTGCCGGAATCAAATGACACAGTGGTATAGCTGCAGGCAAGATAATAATAGACCTACTTCATACTCTGCTGAGGATATGTGAAGTTAAAGAGCTCATAGCAGGGCTCAGTGAAAGGTAGCTGCTTGCCATGGGTTAGGGTACTAGGCTGATATGAAAGTACATTGATACACATATTTTCTAGAAGACAACTCCATAATGTGCAGCAAAAATTTCTGTAACACATTTTTCTTACTCTTCAGCTAAGGGATTCCATTTTTCACAATTTAGTCTAAGGAATTAATATGGCAAATGCATAAAGTTGTATGAATGAACATACTCACTTTAGCATGGTTTATGATGGTAGAAAGCAGAAAATTTTAAATGTCCAAAAATAGGAATTATTTAAATAAATAATGATAGTTTAACAATGAAATATTCCTCAGCTCCTTAAGGTGATAATAAAGGCCTAAATTTATTGACCTGGAAGAGTGTAAATGAATTCACTGAGAAAGTTTATAGTGTTTATTATGATTCTAATTTGTGAAAACATATGTCCTTATTTGTAAAAATCTACATGTACATATTTGCATGTAAAAAATCCTGGAAGGATAGATGCCAAGTGTCATCAATAATTAACTTTCTGTGATGAGATTTAGAGCAATTTTAATTATTTAAAGTTTTTTCTGTAATTTCTAGTTTTGCTTGTAGAGATTGAATAAATCAAGAAAAAAAGCAATGCAATTCATTATAGAAACTTAGGAAAATAAGAGGAAAAGGAAGAAAGTTATGGTCAAGTGTACTCATACTATTCAAAATTAATTGCTTAATATTTTGGTGCATATACTTTTAGCTTTTATGTGCAAATGTACACACAAATATGTGTATATTTGAAAACAAAATTGAGATCAAATATTATCTGCATTATACTTTTGCAATGTAATTTAAAAGATTTGAAATAATATCAAATACAGGAATAGTTGCAACTACAGTACAAAGAATTCCTTTTATCTGAACCCTTTGATAATAAGGTGCTGAATATTCCTACACCCCTGAATGTTAGTGTGTCTGTCTTATTATAACAAAGATATGTTCATATATAACTACAAAGAAACCATCAAAATCAGAATGGTAACATTAACATTGTTACCATCCAACTCAGATCCTACTTACATTTTACCATCTGTCCCAAGAATATCCTTTATAACAAAAGGATCCCTTTCAGAATCATGCCTTTCTTTTAGCAGCCATGTCTTTTTATTCTCCTTGGGTCTGATATAGCTCCTTTGGCCTTCTTGGATTCATGTCTGACTCTTTTGAAGATTGCAGGACAATTATTTTGTAGAATCTCCCTCAGTGTGGGTTTGTTCTGACTCAATTTAGCTTCTGGATCTTTGGTATATTCTTCACACCTCTCTCTCTCAGTCCTGGTTCAATTTCAATTTGAGCCATTACTGATTATGTTTACTTTGTTCACTTGTTAAAGGGGAATCTGTCAGGTTTCTCTAATAAAGTGACTATTTCTTTGTAACCAATAAGGATTTTTAGTGGATATATCTTAAAATTATGTATTTTATTTCTTGTCACATTTTATGTGCTTTCATCTATGTACATTACTTCAGACTCACATTCATTCAATAAGTTATAATTTGTACATAGTTAGCTAGTAGAAGCACTTTTATTGTGGATTCTGCATGTTTTTAACATATTCCCATCATTCTTTAGGCAATTTCTTGCTTTGAGGGAGAAAGATGGGTCAAGCTCATTACCATGTCCAGATCCACTCATGATGGGTAGACAAAGTCCCCACATGAGGAAGGGTACCTCTAAAAAGGCAAAGAGGGAAAGTCTACCGAAAAGGGAAGAGTACCTCCAAAAAAATAAGGACTCTTCATGGAAAGGGACTTGGGGCCTCATCTTTCCTTTTCTTTAAATTTTAAATTTGGATTTCTGGGAAGCCTAATAAAAAACAAGTAATAAATGTAAATATATAATCTTCTGATTCTGTGAGCAGTGCTAATTCAGAGCAGGAGTTAAGAAACCTCCCCAACAGGCCTACAATGAAAAAAATTCTTGGATAACTGCCAACAGTGTGAACTCCTTGACTCAACACAGTACAAAAGCCTCCCTGACAACTTAGCGTGGGGGGTGCTTATCTATCTAAAGGCAGACCTTGGTTCCCAGCTAGAGAAAAAGAGTAAAGCCTGCTGTTCTGGTCAGCCTGACCCTCCACTGCTATTATGACTAACAGATGTATGTAAAATTGCATGTATTCTCACTACTTGCATGACCTAAGCCTAAAAAGACTGTATAAAAAACTGAGCTGTCTGAGCAATAAATGGAACAGAATCACACTGCCTCTGAGCTGCTGCGTCTCTGTCTCCCATTGCCAACTCCTCACCCGCCTTCAGGAACCCCTGAATCCTAGGCTGCAGCTGGACTTCGGCAGCTCATCTTATATTTTTCTTGTGCTAGTCATTTCTCTAGGGAGACATGGCTGTTTTTAGCAATGAACAGTATTTTGAAACCAAAGTATGAGTGCTGGGTATGTGACCATTATTATTGGGGTGAGAGATTTAAGACTCTCTTAGAGTTAGGAATGTAGCAAAAGATCGAACTTTGCCTGTCTCTATCTCTTGCCCTGACATGTATTTTCTTTATGCATCTATATTAAAACTGTAAGTTTATACCAATATCTTTTTTTTTTGAGACAGCCTCCTTCTCTGTAGCCCAGGCTGGCCCTGATCTTGCTGTTATGGTTTGAGTATGGAATGTTCCCCAATGGTCATGTAGTTTGGTCTCCAACTGGTGGCATCATCCCAGAAGGTTATGGAACTTTGGGAGACAGGTCTAGCTTGGCTGAAGTGAGTCACTTGTGTGGGCCTTTGGAGGTTCTTATCTTGGAGCAGTGACTCTGGTTTGTTTCGGGTGGTTTCTCTGTTACCACAATGACAGCTGACTAATACACTTACAAACTTCCTGCCTCCACCCCCCAAGTGCTGGGATTACACCTGGCTCCCCAGTACTTAATTCCAATTCAACTCCACGGCTGTCATATATGGTTTCTCCCTTCCCATATTTATATTGCCATTTCCATAGTTATAAGTTTGAAATTTACAACCCTCTTCTTTCACATTTTCAGTTAATCTTCATATATTTAACCAATATATCATTGCTACTACTCTTCTGTATAGATACCCTTTACCTTCTCTGGCTCAGAGTCTGTGCTAGGCTGCCCCCTTACAGGATGCACCTCTTTTTTTGTGGTACTGGGGAGCTGAACCCAGGTCCTTGCACATAATTCGCAAGTGCTATAACACTGAGCTGCACCTCTAGCCTCTTTTTTACTTTTATATTTTAAAATATTTATTATTATTACTATTATTATTATTACTATTATTGGCGGAACTTGGAGATTGAACTCATGCCCTTTGCAAATGCTCTCCCACTAGAGATTTACCCGCAGCCCCTCATTTTTTTAAAATTTGAGGCAGGGTCTCGCTGGATTATGCTTCGAACTTGCCATCCTCCTGCCTCTGCCTCCTAAATTGCAGGAATTACAGGTGTGTGCCACTTTGTGTGGCTACTTTTTTATTTTCAGTTTTTGAGACAGGGTCTTTCCAAGTTATGCAGGCTGCCTCTGGTCTTAGACTTGCCATCCTCCTGCCTTTGCCTTCCGAATCACTGGGGTTATAGGCATGCACCACAGTGCCCGGGGTCCTTATTTGGTTTTTAATACCTATATCAGGAGGATCATAAATACAACCTGCATAAGTTATGGAGGCATTGTCTTGAAATAAAAAATGTTTTAAAAAGAAGAAAGAAAAAAATAAAGAAAAGTAGTTGAGATGGCTCAGTGAGGCAAAATAGATTACAAGAGAGAGGCCAGTGGGAGGCATCCTGAATATGTGGAGCAATTTGTTCAGGTTGGTAATAGACAATTTCAAGCATGGGAAGTACTGGTGGTGGCATTGCCCATAGAAAGGGCTGTGGTGAGACTGAATGTGGACAAACTTTATTTATTTATTCTGGGGATCAAACTCCAGACCTCACACATGTTAGGCAAGTGCTCTACCATGAGACACACCCTGAACCTCTCACTTCATGTTTTGTAAATGTAATCTTAAAAGAAATTATGGAGACAATTCAGTATGTGAAGAGAATGGACCTTGTAAACAAATAAAGCTAATTATATATCCTTGAGCAAATAACATTTTCTTTAAAATAAAGATAATCAGTGTTGATAAAGTTATACACAAACATGATTGATGTTCATCATCAATCATCATCATACATGCACACAATTTAGCATGTACATGTTAGGTAGCCCAATTTTTCCTCTTAGCTACAGTATTCAGCACCTATAATGTATTGATCCACCAGATGGATTGACACAGTGTCTGCAACAATGGGCTTAAACATAAATAAGATCGTTTGCCTCGCACAGAATCGGCAAGTGTTTCGATCTGCTGTACATAGGGTCGCTATGAGTCAGACTCGACTCGACGGCACCTAAGATGGCACCTAACAACAACAACATGATGTATTGATATATGCCACCAGATGGCAGCAGTACACTAGTCTCAAGACTGGAATTGTAAAATGGAAGGCTGACTTTCAGTATTTCATGCTTTCTTGATAAATTTGAGCCTTCTGGCACTTACCTTACTGAATAAAATCTGATAGTACATATATGAATAATTTAATTATAATTTTCTCTGGATTATAAAATGTGGTTAATTTTTACATGCCAATCTTTTTTCTTTAATAGTTAATATCATTATTCAAGTGGTGATAATCAAAACTATGTGTGTGTGTGTGTGTGTGTGTGTGTATATATATCTGTAAAACAGTTGAATTTCAACATTAGAGGTTACATTATGCAGATTTTATCATTTGAGAGGGAAAGGAATGAACATATAGGAACAAGTTGGTGACTCACTATTTTCCTGTCACTATTTTAAATTATTTAAAATTATTATTCCAAGGTTAATCTTATAATCACATTTTTTTTTTTGTACTTGGGAGTTGAACCCAGGGCCTTGTACATACTTTGCAAGTACTCTACCACTGAGCTGTATCCCCAACCCACTTTTTATTTTTTTTATTTTTGAGTCAAGGTCTCACTAAATTACACAGGCTGCCTCTGGCCTCAAACTTGCAATCCTCCTGCCTCCACCTCCCAAGTCACTGGGATTACAGGTGTGACCAGCCTTTGATTAGAATTTACCAGACTGTTTCTTTTTCATCTAATGTCATTTAAAAAAATAAACTGGGGGTTGTGGCATATGCCTGTCATCTCAGCAACTAGGGAAACAGAGGCAGAAGATTGCAAATTCAAGGTCAGAGGCAGCCTGCATAACTTAGTGAAATCCTGCCTCAAGATAAAAAATAAAAAAGAGGCTGAGGATGCAGCCCAATGGCAGAGCACTTGCAAAGTATGTGTGCAACTCCGAGTTCAGCTCCCCTGTGCCACAAGAAAATTTAAATAAAATCTAATGAGCTTTAAAAACATCCTTCTTTGTTTATGTTAGTATTTCTCTACATTATGTACTTAGAAGAATCTCAAATTATGATGGATTTGCAATTATTTCTTATTGTCATAAAAGTTTGCATTTCTTATATTACCAGTGAGATTTAACATCTTTTCAAGTGCTTAATGGCCATTCACAATACTGCTTCTACCACTTCTGAAAATTGCATTTCTATTAGACATAGAGAAAATTTGTAAGAACAATAAAAAGAACTCTACAGCTGGGGATATAGCTCAGTGGTGGCTAGAGTGCACAATGCCCTGGGTTCAATCCCCAGTGCTGAAAAAAGAAAAAGAAAAAAAGAGAAGGTACTTTATATACCTTCAACACAGTTTCCCCAATTTTTAAAATATTACATTTATTTTATAATTCTATATAATTTCTGAGAATCAGTTAAAAGTTTGTTGCAGACATGATGCCCCTCTATCACTAACAACATCAATAAATTTCCTAGGATGATGATATTCTTTAAAATATCCACAGTTTTTACTGAAGTCAGGAAATTAACTCCACTATAATGTTGTTGTTGTTAGGTGCTTTTGAGTTGGTGTCTGACTCATAGTGACCCTATGCACAACAAGTGAAACATATTGTCAGTGCTTCTCTGCTCTTCATAGGATTTTCTTTTTTCTTTCTTTCTTTCTTTTCTTTTTTTTTTTTTTTTTTTTTTTTTTTTTTTTTTTTTTTTTTTTTTTTTTTTTTTTTTTTTTTTTTTTTTTTTTTTTTTTTTTTTTTTTTTTTTTTTTTTTTTTTGCTGTGCACATACACCAGTTACTTTATGTACAATAAAGGAATGGGGAAGGGGAAAATGAAAGAATAGAGCAAACTATACTGTAGTAGTCAGGATATGATGGAACCAAATTGCAGTTTTCTAATTGAGAATGTATTCTTGGTCTAAAAGTACAGAGTTCTGGACTAAAGTAGCAGGTTCCCTTTTTTAGTAGACACCTCCTGTTTGCTGCTGGAACACATCAATTGTATCTTCATCCTCCATTTCCAACTGTGCAGGTGTGTCTGTCTCATTGATTGGCTGCCCATCAAATCGGAATGTGATCTGCCTCACTGACAAACCCTGTTGTTCACAATAGGCTTTCATTAGTTTACTACGTGGTGTATGCATCTTAATCTTAAACTGCACCACAGAACCATCCTGCCCCGCCACCTTCAAATTAATATGGTCTTTGTTCTCTCTTCACTCCTTCCTTGGGCTTTTTGTCCCTTCAGCTGCCGCTTCACAAAAGAGGTCCCAGGTCCGCACGGAACGAGCACACAAGCAGCACCAGGAGCGACAAAAGAAGGCGGCAGCGTCAGACCAGGGAGAGGGCGCGCACACGCCGTGCGCTCCCTTCCCCCCTTCGTAGGATTTTCAATGGCTGATTGTTTTTCGGGAGTGGGTTGCCAGTCCTTCTCCCAAACTTACAGCATCTGGTGTTCCCAGGTGGTCTCCCATTCAAGTACTAACCAGGCCTGACCCTGCTTAGCTTCCGAGATATGACATCATTGGACACCACCGTGTAATGGCTACAGGCTCCCCTATAATAATGTTGTCTAATCAAAAGACCTTTATCCATAATTCAACCACTCTCCCAGTAGCATTATTTATTTTTAATTTTCTAAATATCCTTGCTGGCAATTACCAATGCAATTGATTTTTGTTGAGATAAAATTCACACAATATACTGTTAACATTTTAGAGTGTACAATTCAGTGGCATTTAGTACATTCACAATGTTTTGCACTCATTACTCAATATTGATTATACATTCAAAACATGTTACAGCCAAACAGAAAAACTTGTACTCAAAAAAGAGTAACTTTCTTGTCTTCCTTTTTTGTGTTTTTTTTTTTTTTTTTTGAGGTGGGCCTTTCGCTATGTAACCCAGTCTGGGTTGAACTCATGGTCCTCCTTCCTCAACCTCCCATGTAGCTAGAATGGCAGGTGTGTGCCACTACACTTGGCTAAACAGTCACTTTTGAGTCTTCCCTTTCTCCACCATCAGCAGAATAAAGAACAAAGGCCATATGATCATCTCAATAGAGGCAAATAAAGCATTTGATAAGATTCAACATTCCTTCATGATTAAAAGCTCCACACAAATAAGAGATAGAAGGAAGATGACCTTAAAATACTAACAACTGTATATGACAAAACCATAGGCAATATCACAGAACAGAAAAAAGCTGAAAATGTTTCCTCTAAGATCTGGAATAGGATAAGGACGTCCACTTTCACCACTCTTACTCAAGATGGTATGGAAAGTCTTAGCAAGAGGGATTAGGCAAGAAAAAGAAGTAAAGGACATCTAAATTGGAAAAGTGGAAGTTAAATTATCCATGTTTACAGATGACATAATTTTATACATAGAAAAAACTATTCCACCAAAAAGCCATTAGAACTGATAAACAAATTCAGTAAAATTGCAAGATACAAAATCAACATATAAAGAACAGTAGCATTTTTGTACATTAATAACAAGCTTGATGAAAAAGAAAAGAAAGCAATCCCATTCACATGGAAAAAAAAAAGAGGAAGTTTAGCTAGGGAAGTGAAAGAACTCTACCATGAAAATTACAAAATACTGATTAAATATTATGGAGCACACAAAAGTGGAAGGGTAGCTTGTGTTCATCAATTGGAAGAATCATTTTTAAAATAACCGTCCTATCCTAAGGATATCTGCAGTCATAACACCCTGGCATCTGATCCCCCTGATCTTGGAAGCTAAGGAGGGTGGGCCTGGTTAGTCCTTGGATTGGAGACTGCCTGGGAATACCAGGTGCTACAGGCTAGGGACAAGGACCTAGAAACCCACTCCCGAAACAATTGTCCATTGAAAATCCCATAAACAGCAGAGAAGCACTGACCGTAGTGCCAAGCATGGCACAATGTCTAGGAGTGTTTTATTCTGTTGTACATAGGGTCACTATGAATTGGACCAGAATTGACAGCATCTAACAACAATAACAATATCCTAGGGATGACCTATAGACTCAACGAAATCCCTATCAATCCCTATCAGAACTAGGGGGAAAAAAAGGCCTGAAACTCATATGGAATCATAAAAATCTGGAATAGCCAAAGCAATTCTGAACAACACACACACACACACACACACACACACACACACACACACACACACACTAGAGTCATCAGAATACCTGATTTCAGAACATACTACTAACCTATAGTAATAGAAGCGGCATGGTACTTGTATGAAAAGCATCATGTAAATCAATGAAATAGAATAGAGGCCCAAGAAATAAATTGATTTTTGACAAAGGCACCAAGAACATATATTGGAGGAAGGAGAGCCTCTTCAATAAATATTCCTGGCAAAGCTGGGTATCCATATGCAGAAGAATAAAACTAGGTCTCAACATATACAAAAATAAACTTAAAATGTATCAAAGACTGGTACAGTTCAGATATAAAATAGCCTCCAAAAGCTCATGTGTTGAAGGTAAGACTATTGGGAAGTGACTGGATCATGAGGGCTCTGACCAAGACAGTGATGGATGTGTAATTTGAGGGCGTTGTTGGGAGCTGGTAGAAACTAGGATGTGAGGCCTCCTTGGAGGATGTGTCACTGGGGGCGTGCCCTGCAGGAGTATGTCTTGTCCAAGGCCCCTTCCTCTCTCTTTCTCCCTCACTAACATCTGGCTGCTGTGAGGTGAGCAGCCTCCGCCACACGGTCGCACCCCCAGGATATTCCACCTTGCTTTAGGCTGGAAGTGGTAGAGGCAGCTGGCCTCAGACTGAGCCTCAGACGCTGTGAGCCAAAGTAAGTCTTTCTTCCTTTAAGTTGTTTTTCTCAGGTATTTTCTCATAGTGATGGAAACTGATTGACCCAAAACCTAACTGTAAAACCTAAACTATGAAAAACATGAGAAGAAAACAGACACTTTAAGACAACAATATCGGCAATTTTTTTTGGTAAGTCTCCAAAAGTACAAGCAACAAACAAAAGTAAACAAGCAGGATTATGTCAAAATGATTCTGTGCAGCAAAGGAAACAACGAACAGAGACAACCTACAAAACGGCAGAAAACATTTGCCAAGTATTCATCTGACAGGAGGTTCATATCCAGAAAATGTGAGGAACCCAAAAAGCATAACCACAACCCCCCAACTACTCTAACTTAGAGATAGGTAAATGATTTGAATAGACACTTCCCCAAAGAAGAAACACAAATAGCCAACAAGGATATGAAAAAATGCTCAATATCATTAGTTGTCAGGGAAATGCAAGTCAGAACCACAATGAAATTTCTCACTCAGTATGGCTATTATTTTTTTTTAAATGCAAAATGTAACAAATATTGGTGAGGGCATGGAGGAAAAGGAACTCTCATACACTGTTGGTGGGTTTATAAATTATTTTGCTGTTATGGAGAAGAGTATGAAGATTTCTCAAATCAACATTTGCTACTTTTAAAATTCTTCTTTGTCTTGAACTTTTATTTTTTTTTAGATAAGTTTTCAACTGTGTAGCTCAGGTTGGCCTCATACTCGCAATCCTCTTGCCTCTGTCTCCTGAATGCTGGGATTATAGGTGTGGGCCATCATGGGAGGCTTGCCCATATTTTGTTTATTTTTGTTTTTCTTTTAGTGAGGAACTCTCAATGTATAGCTCAGGCTGGCCTTGAACTCTTGATCTTCCTGCTACCACCTCCCCAGTGAGTGCTGGGATTGCAGATATGTGCCACCATGGCTGGCAGTGTTTTTCATTTGACTGAATAAACTCTTCAGTTCTAAGATTTCTCTTTGGTTCTTTTTCATGACCATGATCTCTTTGCTGAATTTTTTCATATTATGAGTTGTTTCTCCAATTTCATTGAATTGTATGTCTGTATTCTCTTGTATCTCAATGAATTTCCTTAGAATCATTCTTTAGCTTTTCTTTTTTCTGGGGCATGTAGGTTATTTCATCAATTTCTTTTTCTTTGTGGTCTGTTGCTAAAAAGTTATTGTGTTCTTTTGGAGGTGCCATGTTAATTTGCTTTCTCATATTTCTTCCATCCCTACATTGATATTTGCCCCGTCAATCTTTGATCCATTATCTCTAACATTTTTTACCCCTGGAGCTGGTGCTTGAACCCAGGGCCTGTGAATGCTAGGCAAGCCCTCTATCACTAAACTACATCCCCAGCCCTGGGGCTTGATTTTCTATGAGGCTTTCATAGTAAAAGACTTTCTCCTGAAGGTATGTCTTAGGGAGTGGGTTTGGTAGGCTGTGTTAGCCTTGATTCCTGTTGGGCACCATAGTATAGTCTCCATATAGCTTCTTTAGATGTAATTGCTGGCTTTGGACATGGGATTAGGGCCAGACAGCCCAGTGATCTCCATACGCTGCACAGTGAAGTGGGGACACACAGGGGTAGAAGTCGGTCTTTGCATGTATGGTACAAAGTAGCACCTGTGGCACTAAGAGTCCACCTGCCAGTGTCTGGGGGTTCACTGGGGTGGGGGCCACTCCATGGGCCCAGGCAGGTGAGGCACAACTCGTGTGGTACTGGGGGCGTGGCACCTGCATGACACGGTGTGCACCTTTCAGTCTGGGGCCTGTGCAGGGGTGGGGTCGCTCTGGTGTGCTACGAGCCTCCATCTGCAGCAGTGGACTGGGCAGAGGTGTAGCCATGCCAGAGGCCTAGGAAGGCAATCCCACCCTCCCTGGGATGAGGCGTGGTTGGGTCTGGTGTCAGGGTGGCACTACACAGACCAGCCAGGACGGTAGAGGGACTCTGTGTCCTGGGCTGCCCCTGCAGAGTGGCAGAGTGGGGAACACACCTTGACAGCTCCCCAGCTGCGCACAACACTCAGGGCAGGCAAGGGCAGACAGGGAGAGAGGACTAGCAGAGTTGGAATGTGAGATAACGCAGTCAGGGTAAGCAGGGAGGTAACTAGCAGGGTTGGAATGTGACAGAGACTCCTTCATGCATAGTAAGATAAATTCTAACAAGCAAGTCTATAACTAGGAACATAATCTGTAACAATTGTAGTTTAAGTGAAATACATTTTAATTTTTATTAGAAACCTTTTTACAAACTTTTTAATATTTTCATTTTTCCCCAACAAAAGGAGCAAAGGGTATGATATGAGGAAGAAAAGACCCAATTTAATATGAGAAAGAAAAGCCTAATTAAACCTTGGCTACTTTAAGACTCAGGAGTTTACATTCCCCACTCCCCCAAATCAAGGAATAGGACTGCACTTCCTTATCTAAGGAATGCTAGGAGCTTCTCTCTATAGACACAGAGGCACTGCAATAAAGTCCTCCCTATATGGACATAGCCCCTGGTATCTGAAAGTTGCCTTTTCAAAGATTTGTAGTTAAGGACCTTCAGCCTTCTGCTTGGATTGTTAGGTAACATCTGTGGACTGTTTAAAGTAACCAATCAGAGAGAAACACACAGATCCCTTTGTCTAATAGGGATCTATATAGGACTAATCTGTAAGTCCTATGTAAGGAACAGGAAAGAATAACTGAGGGAGCTCAGCTTTTTGACACTAAAAATATAGCTGTTGCTCTGCCTGCAATGTAACCTCTTCCTCTAATTAATGCTGGGGTTGGGTTGATTATTTTTCTCTGGTGGGCCTTGCTTCCTGCAACATAAGGACTAGAGAGGAAGAAGAAAAGAAGGAAAAAAAGAGAGGGGGCATATGTTTCCCTTAGTTTTATTCAAACTGTCAGTGGGTTTAGGGGTGCTGTACCCCAACATTACCGCCTGTCCTGAGGAGGTCCCTTTCTTGGGACCTAGAGGAAATGCCAGGTCCTTGGCTCTGTTGCAAAAAATAATTTGAGGATGAGTAAGGGAGTGAATCAGTTTTGAGTTTATTAGATAAAGGATGAGAAATAGCACAGGCTCCCAGAGTGAAGCTCCATCGTCGAGAGAGGCGTGCCTGGGTGTCTTTACAATGAGTGTATATATGATTTTGTGTCTTTTTCTAGCTAGGTTTGAGGATTCAATAAGGTTTAAAAGTTAAGTACCGTCAAAAATTTACTAGAAAAAAAGGCAACGTGAGCTACTTTATCTATTCCTCTTATCCTAAAGAATTTCCTGTGTAAGTTAAATTTTAAGATGATTTTCTGGGGTGCAGTGTTTAGGCTTGGAGATGAGAGAGGGATTTTAGTAATGTTAAATTAAAAAGTCATAAACATCGAGAGCCTAAGTAAGCATAATTTGTTGTTTCCAACCCTTTTTTTTTTTTTTTTTTTAGAATTATTTCCAGGTAGGCAGTCTTTATTAACCTCGCTAGTTAGGTATTGTTGACTCTCAACTGGGAGAGGGGGCTGTGAGCAGATTCCTTAAGTTAAAGTTGTTGATTCTCAGTTGGTGGGAGATGCCATCAGATTCCAGTGTGAGGGGCTCCCCTCCTTCCCCATGACCCCCTAGTTTTTTGTCTTTTATCCTACCTGGTTCTGTCAAGGTTAATTATAGTTCATAATCTGGTTTGGTGAGATTTTTAGGGAAGCACCGGTTTCTATGCAGGCAGTTCTCACAGCAGCTTCTCTTTGATTGTTTTGGAATTCTCAGTGGATTAGACTGGGACCAGGTCCCAGGGTGTAAAGCACTTTCCTGCCCATGTCCCTCAATTTTTCCATGTCTTTCTATCCTGCCTCAAAACTAGGGCATGTCCAGTATGACATCAGCTCCAGACACCCAGCTCTGGGCACCCATTGTGCTGTGAGCCTGGGGTCTTTGTATTGTAAATGGATCAATGGTTTGGATTAGAGTGTGGGACCATGAAAATGTCCTCCTAATGTCCTCAGAGATACGGCTTCATCCGTCATGGCCTAATGGAAGGACTCAATTTCAATCCCCTTTTCCTGCATGTTGCTTGTTAATGTCTAAGCTAACCTGTCTATCATAAGGAGAAAGAATGAAATTGAAATCCTAACAAAATACAACACAAATTATCTATTGTAGTAGTTTGATGAAAAGCTTCAAGGACAAAGTGTTTGAAATTATTATTGGTAGGGAGAGGACTTCCTTTGTTTTTTGGTTTGCTTGTTTTTGTTTTGTTTTTGAGATAGGGTCCCACTACGTAGCCTAAGCTGGTTTCAAATTCACTATGTAGCCAGCCTGGCCTGGTACTCTCGATCCTGAGAGGGGAAGAATTTCTTAACAAGATACAAAAGAGTCTTAGCCATAAAAGAAAGGATGGATACAGTGAATATATGGAAATTAATTTCTTTTATTCATCATATCCTTTGACTCAGTGTTCTGTGTTCTTTTATTTAATGATCAGTCAGAGTCACAGAAAGGGTGCAGGAGGAGCTCTGGGAAGCAAAATTTATTATACTTACAGGTTCTAGAAACAGGGGTCATGCAGAGTCAGCAGATTTGGGTCATGTGGCAGAAGAGGGGGCAAAGAGAGAGCATAGGCCATGACCTTGACCTTTATTCAGGTTTCTGTGGAGAAGGCAAGGTGGGCCAGAATAAAGTTTAGCATTGGCTATTTTGAATAATTTTGGAGGGTTCTAAGCTTCATGGATGGTCTTTAGTAGCCTGGAATCTGGTTCTAGGATGGATAAAGCAGAAGAATGCTGTCTTCTGGGGTGTAAGGGTTGGATGGAAGAGGAATGATTTTGGTGGATTAGTTTACATATCAAAGGTATGCAGCTTGGGGCCTGTGATTGAATAGCCCTGGGTAGAGGGCAGTCTCTTCTAAACCAGACAGGTTTTTAAGATGTTAAAACACCACAACACACAAAAAATAAAAATATAAACAATAAACCCAGCAATTCCATCCCTGGATATATAGAATTGGTAAAACCTTTATCAAGTACACCTGAAGACAGGTAGAAAAATATTCTTAGTAGCATCATCCATGATAACCCTGAACTGCAAGCAATATTGTCTATCAACAGTAGGATGGATAAGTAAGTAGTAGTATGTTCACACAAAGGAGAACTATACAACAGTGAAAATGAGTAAGTTATAGCTATAGGCTTTATAGGGCTGGGATTTAGCTCAGTTGGTAGAGCGCTGCTCTGCAGTCTCTGAGGTCCCGAGTTCGATTCCTAGCACCGCAAAAATGGAAGAAGGACCTGGCAATCCATTCCCAAGGCAATCCCAAAACAGTCTGCCATTGAAAACCCCATGAGGGTCATTATGAGTCAGATACCGACTCACGGCACCTAACAACAACAATAGGCTTTATATGTCTCGCATATGATAAACATGATACTGAGCAAAAAAGTTACATTTTAAAACAGGTATAGCTGAGTATGGTGGCCCACGCCTGTAATCCCAGGACTTGTGAAGTGGAGGAAGGAGGATTTTGAGTTCAAGACCAGCCTGGGTACATAGTGAGACCCTGCCTCAACAACAGTAACAACACCCTCCCCACTCAAAGTATTGTTGTTGTTGTTGTTGTTGTTAGGTGCCATTGAGTCGAGTCCGACTCATAGCAACCCTATGTACAGCAGATGGAAACACTTGCCGATTCTGTGCCAGGCAAACCATCTTATTTATGTTTAAGCCCATTGTTGCACACACTGTGTCAATCCATCTGGTGGATGGTTTTCCTCTTTTGCGTTGACCTGCCACTCTTCCAAACATGATGTCCTTCTCCAGGGATTGTTCTCTCCTGACTACATGTCCGGAAATATGTAAGATGCAGTTTGGCCATTCTTGCTTCCAAGGAGCACTCTGGTTGTACTTCTAGGACAGATTTGTTGGTTCTTTTGGCAGTCCATGGTATATTCAATAGACGTCTCCAGCACCACAATTCAAAAGCATCCATTCTTTTTCTGTCTCTCTTGTTGAATGTCCAGCTTTCACAACCATATGATGCCACTGAAAATACCATGGCATGAGTCAGATGCACCTTCGTCTTCAATGTGACATCTTTGCTTTTCAATACTCTAAAGAGATCTTTTGCCACAGCTTTTCTTAGAGCAATGCGTCTTTTGATTTCTTGACTGCTGCTTCCATGGGTATTGATTATAGAGCCAAGCAAAGTAAAATCTTGGACAACCTCAATCTTTTCCCCATTTATTGTGAAGTTGCGTGCTGACCCAGTGGTAAGGATTTTTGTTTTGTTGATGTTTAGTCGTAACCCATATTGAAGGCTATGACCTTTGATCTTCATCAGTAAATGTTTTAAATTCTCTTCACTTTCAGCAAGCAGAGTGGTGTCATCTGCATAACTCAGGTTGTTAATGAGTCTTCCTCCAATCTTGATGCCGCGTTCTTCCTCATAAAGTCCAGCTTCTCGTATTATTTGCTCAGCGTATAAATTGAAGAGATAGGGTGAAAGTATACAGCCCTGATGCACACCTTTCTCAACTTTAAACCACTCAGTGTTTCCTTGTTCTATTCAAATAACTGCCTCCTGGTTCATGTACAGATTTCTCATGAGCACAATTAGGTGTTCTGGTATTCCCATATTCCTAAGTGTTATCCATAATTTGTTATGATCCACACAATCAAATGCTTTTGCATAGTCAATAAAACATAGATAGACATCTTTTTGATATTCTCTACTTTCAGCTAATATCCACCTGACATCAGCAAAGATGTCCCTAGTTCCCCGCCCTCTTCTGAATCCCACTTGATTTTCCGGTAATTCCCTGTCTATATACTGCTGCAGTCACTTCTGAATGATCTTTAGTAGAATTTTTCTGGTATGCGATATTAATGATATTGTCTGATAATTTGCACATTCAGTTGGATCCCCTTGTTTGGGAATAGGCACAAATATGGATCTCTTCCAGTCAGTTGGCCAAGTAGCAGTTTTCCAAATCTGTTGGCATAAACATGTTAACACCTCCAGTGCTGCATCTGTTTGTTGAAACATCTCTATTGATATCCCATCAATTCCTGGAGACTTGTGTTTCACCAGTTCTTTCAAGGCAGCTTCCACTTCGTCCTTCAACACCATTGGTTCCTCTTCATATGCAACCTCTTGGAATGGTTGGTCATCTACCACTTCTTTCTTGTATAATGACTCTGTATTCTTCCCGTCTTCTTTTGATGCTTCCTGCATCATTTATTATTTTCCCTGTAGAATCTTTCACTACTGCCACTCGAGGCTTGAATTTTTTCTTCACTTCCTTAAGCTTGAGAAACACAGAGCGTGTTCTTCCCTTTTGGTTTTCTGCCTCCAGCTCCTTGCACATGTTATTATAATATTTGTTTTTGTCTTCTCCAGCTGCCTTCTGAAATCTTCTGTTGAGTTCCTTAACTTCATCATGTCTTCCTTTTGCTTTAGCTGCTCTACGTTCGAGGGCAAGGTCTAGTGTCTCTTTTGACGTGTAATTTGGTCTTTTCTTTTTTTCTTGTCTTTTTAAGAACTTTTTGCTTCCTTCTTGAATGATATCTTTTATGTCGTGCCACAACTCTTCTGTTCTCCTATCATTTGTGTCTAATGCATTAAACCTATTTTTGAGGTGGTCTCTGAACTCAGGTGGGATGTACTCAAGGTCATACCGTGGCTCTTGTATACTTGTTCTAATTTTCTTCAGCTTCAGTTTGAACTTGCATATGAGAAGTTGATGTTCTGATCCACAGTCAGCACCTGGTCTTGTTTTGACATTTTGTATAGAGCTTTTCCATCGTCTCTTTCTACATATGTAGTCAATTTGATTCCTGTATTTTCCGTGTGGTGAAGTCCATGTGTATAGTCTCCATTTATGATGTTGAAAAAATGTATTTGCAATGAAAAGGTCATTGGTCTGACAAAATTCTACCATGCAATCTCCAGCTTCGTTTCTGTCACCAAGACCATATTTTCCAACTACTGAGCCTTCTTCTTTGTTTCCAACCTTTGCGTTCCAGTCACCAGTGATTATCAGTATGTCTTGATTGCATGTTTGATCTATTTCAGATTGCAGAAGCTGATAGAAGTCTTCCCTTTCTTCATTTGTGGCCTTAGTGGTGAGTGCATAAATTTGAATAATAGTCATATTAACTGGCCTTCCTTGTAGGCATATGGATATTATTCAAAACTAAACAAAACAAAAATAAAATCATTGGTTTTAGTACCAGGGAAAATTGTGCTTTTCCTAACAAAAGGCAAAATGACTTTTCTCTTTGTGCCAGATGAATAATATACTCCACAATGATCAGTGTTCCTATTTCCCTTGGTGCACAAATCCACACAAGTGAAGAAATAGCTCCTCCTGCAGACTGAAGAAGAAGAAACACAGTTTGTCCTTGCTCTGGACTACAGAGCAATG
>VMDO01011987.1:25968-64355 GCA_007922755.1 Pedetes capensis | reverse complement strand
ACTCATAGCGACCCTCTGTACAACAGGGGAAACACTATTGTCAGTGCTTCTCTGCTGTTCATAGGGTTTTCAATGGCAGATTGATTTTTGGGAGGGGGTTGCCAGGTCCTTCTCCCAAGCCTACAGCTTCTGGTGTTCCCAGGCGGCCTCCCATCCAGGTACTAACCAGGCCCGACCCTGCTTAGCTTCCGAGATCTGACGGGATCTGATGCCACAGGGCTACAGTTGCAGGGATATCACTTATAAAATACAAATTCAAATATAAGGCTATTAAGAATTTCAAGACAGAGCAGTAGAGGATTAAATCAAGTGCAGAGATGGGGGTCAGCTTTCATTTTTCTGCATGTGGATGACCATGTTTCCTAGCACCATTTGTTGAAGAGGTTGTCCTTTTTCCAGTTTACTTGCTTTGCTCCTTTGTCGAAAATTAGGTGGCTATAGGTGTGTTGAGGTATTTCTGTGTCTTCTATTCTGTTCTAGATGTCTTCGGGCCTATTTTTGTCCCAGTTCCAAGCTGTTTTTGCAACCACTACTCTATAGTATAGCTTGAAGTCAGGAATTGTGAGCTGTAAATTGGTCCAACCACTGTGGAAATCAATAAGGAGTTACCTTAAAAAACTAAAAATAGATCTACCATATGACCCAGCTATAACACTATTGGGAATTTACCCAAAGGGAGATGGGTCATCATACTACAGAGACACCTGTATCTCCATGTTCAATGCAGCACTTTTCACAATAGCAAGGATATGGAATCAACCAAAGTGCCCTTCAACAGAAGAGTGGATAAAAAAAACTATGGTATATATACACAATGGAATACTACTCAGCAATCAAGAAAAATGAAATAAGGTCATTTGCAGCAAAATGGATGGAATTAGAGAAAATTATTTTGAGTGAACGAACACGAGCTCAGAAAGAGAAACAACACATGTTCTCACTCATATGAGGGAGCGGATTCAAAATTATAAGAAGGAAAAATCCTATTCAAAGGTTGGGTCATAATAAAAGGGGGGGGGAGATTAGAATGATGTCAATATAAGTGGACTAGAAATTGCATGTAATTGTTCTAACAAGATAAAAACAAAGACCACTACAGGAAAAGTTTCTATCTTAAACAGAACTGGAACCCAAGGACATATAGAAAAATACTACTAAGTGAAAGATAGAGAAGATTTAGATGGGAAACTTAGATGGGAAGGGTGGGAGGGGGGGAAGCATAGGGGAGGATAAGGGGTAACCTATATGAATAATGTTTATCAAAATGCATATATGGAAATGTCACAATGAAAAGCATGTCAAAATGAATCACATTAAGATGTCCATTAAAAATTTCCAATTAAAAAAAATATTCAAGTCCAGGATCCTTATCTAACGTAGAGACCAATGCAATAGGGTTAGCCATAACCTGGCTCCTGACCCACAGAAACTATGAGATACTAAGTGTGTACTGTTGTACTGTTTCTAACTTCTATGGCTGGGGTAGTATTGGTAAGAAGCCCTAGATGATAAATATAATCATAGAATCCTATACTTTTAAATTACATATTTTTTACAAAAACTCAGTTTCCACATTAAAGTTTTGGCTGGGATGTGAAGTAATGGTTGGGAATTTGTTGATTTCACAATTAAATATAAAGTATGTCTGAACTGGGCACGGTGTTACATGCCTGTAATCCCAGTGGCTCAGGAGGCAGAGGCAGGAGGATCGCAAGTTCGAGACCAGAGGCAGTCTGTGTAACTTAGTGAAACCCTATCGCAAAAAGTAAAAAAGAAAAAATGGGCCGGGGCTGCAGCTCAGTGGTCCAGCACTTGCGAAGTATGCAAATACAAGGCCCTGGGTTCAACCACCAGTACTGAAAAAAAAAAAAAAAAATATATATATATATATATATATATATATTTCTTTTTTGTTTCCCCTTTGGGAAGGATGTAGGTATTCATTTCTCTTTCATAACGAGCCTTGTCAGCCTTTGCCATGTCTTCGAACTTTCCTTTCTCTTTAGCAGACACAGTCTTCCACCTCTCTGAACACTTCTTAGAAAACTCTGGGAAGTTGACTGAAGCATCTGGATGCTTCTTCTTATGCTCCTCCCGGCATGTTTGCACAAAGAATGCATATGATGACATTTTGCCTCTCGGCTTCTTAGGATATCCTTTGCCCATGTTTAGTTGTTTTTCCTCAGCGAGGCACAGAGTCGCCTAGTGCCTGCCCGGCTCTCACTTGCCCCAGTGCTGTCTCTATGGAGCTCAATGTACTGCAATGGCTATGAGAGTGGGAGCCAGACGCAGCCTCCTCACTCTCTTCGCTCTGTACTTTATATATATAAAGTACCTCTGAGAAAGAAGACATTTTCCTTTCTTATGTAATCTATGTATATTAAACACGATACATATCTGAACTACAAAGAGCAGATGGGGATCTACCCAGAGATTCCCCCGCCAATCAACTTGGTATTCCAAATATATATATTTCCCTGCCTCACCAACATAATTTAAATCTAAAAGGAACTTTTCCTAACAACTACATTTTAAGTAAAACCAAGTACTTGGTGCTTGCAACTTGAATCATTGTAAGGGCAGGAATTAAAAAAAAAATCTTTAGCTTGTAAATTCTGTTTCATAATAGTGCCTCTACTTTGACATTTACAAGATTATTTGTAAATACCATTGTGCATATTTAAGTCATTGATCCCTTACTTAGCAAATTGTTTCTTTTTCAATATATATAAAATCCAGCTAGTGTTAACAAATACCTTAAGGGAAATACAAACAGCAAGATATGAGAAAAGGTCTAAAGTTAGGTTTCAGTATTATTCAAGTTAAGCATAATTATATTTAGAGTTTTTTGTTTGTTTGTTATATTTAGTAATGTTTTTCCATGGCACAACCATTGATTATATTCAGATTTTCCTCACCTGAAAAGATGGGGTATGTATGAGTGATATTGATGAAAGGACATACATTTTAAAGATAAATATATAAAAAGTCTACAAATTATACATGATCTTTTGCCATATGCCTTTAGGACATGAAATAAAAGAATAAAGGAATAAAATATTAGAAGTGTCAAGCTTGTCAGAAAATATTAACTGCATATTCATTATTTCTGGAATGAAGAAGAAGATTCAACTTTTGTTTAAGAATGAGAGAATGAAAGTCTTGTCAAGAGAGCTGGACTTTATGTCCTGGAATAAGCTCCTGAAGATCACATACAATTCCTGCTGCAGCAAGGAAGTGTCAAAATATAACTCAACGCGAACAGAACAGGTTATGCAGACGAAAATCTTTCATGCAATGATGAAAAATTGAGCAAAAGAAATGGATTTTTTCCTTTTGCTCCTCTACTATATGCTCATGCCTATTATTTGAGAAGATTCAGCATAGGAACTAGAGACAGTATAATGAACATGACTTATGAAGTCTGCCCTTCATGTAGACTAAAGCCAAAGGAGGATAAGAATTTCATTAAGTAATTTACATTAGGAATAATGAACACTAGAAGAAGGGAAATAGACCTATAAGAATTGAACACATGGAGATATCTTACCAGGGAGAAAGCTTTTCAACAGAAAACATGAGTGAGCTGAAAGATTGCAGGTGGGTTACATAGCATTAGGGGAGAGATGATCTAGGTCTTTTAGCATTGAAAAAAAGAATGTGTACCTTGGAAAGGTGGTAAGGTAAAGGACTGGAAAAATATTCTATGTTGGCAAAGCTTAGAGCATGAAGGGCAAAGCCGATATCATTATTAAAAATACAGTGATTTTAATCAGATCTTTCCCTGAGTCATTCACATAGAGAAAAATGAGCTTTATTTTTAGAGTCATGTTTTAGCAAGTAGACCTCATTTTCCTCTTTTGCTAAAATTACTTGAAAGCCCCTTTCTTATTTGAAAATGGGTTTATAGTTTAGAATCATGAATGAAATTTACTTTTACTTCTTGTGAAGGGTGATGTTGCTATCAACCCCAATTAACAGAAAAAGAAATTGAGGCATAGGGAAGTTAATTAGCACTCCCAAGGAAGTAGTTAGTCCTGATAGAATTTAAACTAAAAGTTTGCTCATAGTGTTTATGGGTTTCTTTTTCCTGGGTTTGAGAATTTCTTCCTTATATCTTTATAACACCTAGATTTCTTGATGATCTAATCAGTGAGACTGAAAAAAAAATGGGAATATTTTAACAAGTAGTCCAAGAAAGATTAATTTTTCACATTTGATATGAAACATACAGGAAAGGACATACTCTTCTTGGATGATTAAGCAGGTATAGTCACTATTGAGTGAAAACCATTTACTTGCTGCCATGCAAAAAAGATAAATTAATGTACTCACTTTCCAAACCATTTATAGAACTAATTAGATAAGGCCCAAGACAACAAATTGCAAAATTTTAGCAAATATAGCTCTGGCAGAGTCACAATTAGCCTGGGTCTCTGAATGGACTCATTTGACTCCACTTTAACCCATATTTAACTTACTGAGAGGTAAATTTATGTCATGTGAATCCACTGATATTTGGATAGAAGATTTTTTTTTACAATAGAAGACTAATAAAATGTACAGCCAATCACACTTACAGGTATTTGCTACATGAAGAGAAAAGAAAGTAAAGGATTAATGATTTCTTTCAGGAGAACTTTTATGTATCAAATTTTAATCCTATGCTTTTTTTTTCCCTATCACTCCACAACTTCTACTTGGAAGAACAGATCATTTTGCTTTTTTCCTAACTAAAATTATCTCATGCACATCACTTAACAACACCACCAACAGCCTTCCAATAACATCACCTTACAATCGCCTTTATATAAGAAAAATGGTACTGCTCACAATATTTTTGTACAGGTTTATAGATTTATTTTACTCACATTAGAAACATTTTGCATAATAACTCTCCTTTTATCTTACTTTCCATGTTGTTGTTAGGCGCCCTCGAGTCGGTATCCGACTCATAGCGACCCTGTGTACAACAGGTGAAACACTATTGTCAGTGCTTCTCTGCTGCTCATAGGGTTTTTGATGGCAGATTGATTTTTGGGAGGGGGTTGCCAGGTCCTTCTCCCAAGCCTACAGTATCTGGTGTTCCCTGGCGGTCTCCCATCCAAGTACGAACCAGGTCTGATCCTGCTTAGCTTCCGAGATCTGACGGGATCGGATGCCACCGGGCTATGGCTGCAGGCTTTACTTTCCATATCTAATTATTTTATATCAAGATGTAATTTTAGTCACTGAGAAATCCAATTTGGAAAAATTTTCAGAATCATATATATGGACTTTGGTAAAGAATATATATTTATCATACAATTTATACTTTATCATCATTTAAAAATGACATAGCCATGCACTGTGGCACACATCTTTTATCACAGCAATTTGGGAAGCTGAGGAAGGAGGACTAAGAGATTTAGGCCAGAGGCACTCTATGCAAATTAGCAATAACCTGTCTCAAAATAAAACAATATAAAAAGGGCCAAAGGTGCACTTTAGTAGTAGAGCCCTTGCCTACTATGTGCAAAGTCCTGGATTCAACCTCCCAGTATTGAAGAAATAAAAGTAAGATTATAAAGTTCTCTCAAATTCATCAAAGGAACACATAATCATTATGTAAAAATATCAATAATCTGATAGACAAATACTTAAATTGCATGAAAAACTATTAAAACATTAATTATAAGTTGACACTTTGTAGGTTTATATACAGTCATTTAATTTCTTTAATAAGATATATTTGCCTATTTAGTCTATCTCTAGACTAATATCTATTCAATCTAGATTTTCAGTGCCTTTGATTGGGAAAAGTAGAAAAATTGTGTCATGATTCCAATGTAATTCTTAGACCTAATCAACCCAATAATTACTTGAAAAATAGACAAGGACTATAATAATTCAAAAACCATAATGTCTTTTGAAAAGACATTGCATTATTTAAGGGAGGAAGTATCAATTATAATAAAATAACAGAGTAAAAATCCATGTATTCAAGTTACAAGTTAATACATCAGACAATAAATATTTCAAAATGTAAAACAATCATCTCATTTCCTCCAGATATGTAGTGTTTATTCATTCACGCATACACTTAATGGTAATGCTGTATCCATTTGTGTTGATAGCAGTATCCCATATAGTTTATTAATTTTAGATTGATGTTAATGATCGCTATCATGCAGGACCTGGATAATATCATGGATATTACAACAAACTTCATTTGAACCATTTGAGTACATTTAACTCATTCATTGGCAGAATATTTACAAGCAATATTAGTAATATAATGGGAAAAAAAGACAATAAAGAGCAATAAAAGTATACAGTGGTAGAAATTTCACATAGTATTTTAGTAAATTGTATTCTACTTCCCAGATAATAATCTGAAAAATATGTTACATAGTAGAATCTTTTGTGTATTCCACAAATCTTTCCAAACTTTCTTAGACAATGTTCAGAGAAGCAACATTATTTTGGCAAAAGTTATATTCTTTCTGTTTAATATAGTTACAATATTTTGTAATCATAAAGTAGTACAACATATTGTATAATACAGAAAAACAAACACAAAAGGTGTAACCATATTTTAATCATTTAGGATTTAAAGAAGTAAAATACATATTTATCTGAAGTGGATTCTAATCACATTTTGCGGGGGATAGCACTTGACCATTTAACCTAGGACCTCACACATACTTTGCACGTGCTCTACCACTAGGCTGCAATCCACTAATTTTCATTTTTTATTTTGAGTCAGGGTCTTGATAAATTACACAAGCTGCCTCTGTCTTCTATCTTGTAATCCTCCTGTCTCAGCTTGCAGAGTCACCGGGATAATAGGAACACACCCACTGCGCCCAGCAGGTGCTAATCTTTACTTTTAAGGATTTCAAAATGTAAAGGGAGTATTGATATGTGTTTATTACTGAAAATATATTTATTCCCGAAAATTCTGTTAAAATGCCAAAATCCTTAGTGCCAATTTAATCTAATATGTTGTGAATGGTTTTAATAAAAACTTAATTTTAGAATCATTTAGACATTAGTTCATAAAATTCTACTTGTGTATCCCTTTAATTATTAATAATCTATTTTAATTCTAACAGCATTAACCAGGAAATCTCATGCTACGATTTTATATGTACATTTAAGTTAAATGATCTTAACATATAGTCACCCAACAAGAAACTTATAAGTTCCTTAGTTTATTATCCACTTAGCCCATAAAATGTGAAACTGTATTGTCTAGTATAATTCATGCATAAAAGAAACTATGAAGCATAAATTTGGTTTTCTTGAATTTTAAGGTTGTTCATCTTAAAATCATTGTAGGCATGCTGTTAAGCTATATTCCAAGTAAACCCTGAAATAGATTTTGTGGATCATGGAAAGTAAAAAGTATGGAAGAATAAAAAGTGGAGGGATTATGTAGTATGTGGGTCGTACTTAAAAATAGAACATAAAAATTAAACTGTAGCAAAGCATGTTATAGGCTCAACAATGCCTTTTAAATATCAAAAATTTAGACTAGAATCAAAGGTCTTGTACAAATATCAGTTTGTCTCAAAAGGTTCATTTTCAATTGGCCTAGGCATGCTGTCTCTGTGAGGCGTAAAGTATACGCTATAAAGGAAGCCCTTCAGCTCACTGCAAAGACAAGTCCTGGCATTTCTTACTCTTTGTTTCATGGTCCTAAGCAGCTCCACATCAAGATTTTGTTCTATCATCACTTTACCATCAATGTTTTCAACTTTTTTCACACTCAGTAATATCCATGAAGACTGGCCCTCCTCCCACTATCACTCCCATTCATTCTTTCTCATTTTTCTGCATCTTTTTTGCTCATCTCTAAGAAAGTTTCTTTATTGAAGCAATGTGTTTTATTTGCTTAGTTTGTTCGTGTGTGTGTGTGTGTGTGTGTGTGTGTGTGTGTGTGTGTGTGCGTGTGGGTGTGTGAGAGAGAGAGAGGGAGAGAAAGAGGGAGAGAGAGAGAGAGCGAGACAGACAGAGACAGACAGAGAGACAGAGAGACTGAGATTTGGATGGAGAAGGGTGCAGAAGTTAGAGGAGGATAGCTATGTTAGAGTCTATTTATTCCTTAGAATGGTGACATGACAGCCAAGCAGTGGCACTGTTTAAAATAAAGGATGCTTGAAATGTAAATAATTAAATCTATGTTTCTTCTCTAATGTGTTATACTTCAATCTAAAAATTAAGCATTTTAAATGATTTTACTGTGTGGAAAGATATCAGAGAGCCCTCACCAATTAAGTATTATTTGCTTCTGCCATTAGAAACTTAAAAAACAGAAATAGGTAAGTGAGGTCTTCAAGTACCTTGACATTGTTTCTGAAATATGCCTAAAAATTGGAATCCTTGGTTGCTTCAATGAGCTAACATATTGCTAGTAATTTGCTTTCAGTTGTTATACATATACTTTGTCAGGTGGAGGGACATGGTGTTTAGTCAAAGAAGAGGTTGGTTTAAAGGCAATTACTTATGTTCTATCTTTAATAACAGCAACAAAGATCCCTGACTTGTCTACTTAATAAAAACAAAATGTTTTAATTAAGTACTTTAAAAATATGTATCAGTAAATTGGGCAAAATAATGAATGGCCAAGAACATGGGGGTATATAAGCAGAAATTCAAATCAGGCATTCCTCTCACCAGTATTGCTGGAGCAGGTGAAATTCTGTGTATATTTTCAGGGTTATAGGGCTAATGGGGAAGAAGATGAAGTGGTCTTTCCTAAAAGAGCAAGTCTGATAGGAATTCCATTTTTCACATAAAAGTAAACTGGAAATTAACCCAATACATGAGCTTTATCAGTGAGGAATGTCCTCAGAATTGGTGCTGAGTGAAGATATATATTTAAAGGAACCTTTCATATATGTCTGTACCTATAATTATATAATTATGAGGGCAATTTAAAAAATCTACAATTAAGAAATAATTGAAAATATTCTAGGTTGGGTTGTCTCTTAGGCACATGAAAAAAGAAATGCAAATTTCCCTTGAATAAAAGCTACTGCAACAAATTTCTGTGAAAATTCCTACATTTAATGTTGAAGATATATGAGACTATAGGTTAAAATATTACATCTTATTTTCCTCACAAGAAAATTAATTAGTATGAGTTTAAGCTGGAACAAACAAGAGAGTAAGGCAAATAACAAATGTAAAGTTATCAAACACAATATGAAATATATGTGGAATGATTTAAAGTTATAAAAAGGAATTGAAAATAGGACTAAATATGTTATATATTTCATGCAAGGAAACCAAAATATTTAATATGGGAAGATAGGTTAAGGACAATTATTGCAGCTACATTAATAATAGAAAACAAACAGAAGCAACATTTGAAATGTAATATTTAAAATTTTTCAGAAATGTTGAAAGATATAAAGCCAAATATCTCAAAGCTGAAATACTTATCAAGCAAAATGAGGAGATAACAATAATTCCATTAAGGGCTGGACAGAGTGGAACATGCCTATTATCTCAGAGACTCAAGAAACAGAAGTAGAATGATCAAGAGTTCATGGCCAGAGGCAGCCTGCTTCATTTAGGGAGTCCCTGAATCAGAATACAAAAAATGGGCTGGGGTGCAGCCCAGTGGTAGAGCTCTAGCAATGTATGTGTGAAGCACTGGGTTCAACCCCTAAGTACTGCAATATAAAATAAATTTTAAAAAATAAAAATAAATAAATTCTAAAAAGAATTTAGGATTATAACTATTAAAATGTCACATATAGTTATATATAACTATTAAATGTGATTCATAACATCAAGAGAAACTAGAGGACATGAATATGTTCACTGGATTAAGATGACATGAATATGTTCAATGGATTAAGACAAAATTATCAATTCATAATTGTATACTCAGCAAAAATATTTTTTCAGTAGTGATCTTGAAATAAAGACATTTTCAAACAAATCAGGAATTGAGTGTATGAAACTCAAATGTTCACAAATCCAATTCTCATAATTGCACTTAAAATGAAAGAAAGATTATCCAGATTGATTATCTCACATAAGAGAAATAATCATGAACAAATAAATTTGCAAATATATAAATTTTTTTAAAAATCTAACATAAAAGAGTAAAATCTGTTTAACATTAACCAAAGAAAATAAGGTAAGAAAATAGAAATAAAGAAAGTTTGCAAAGGTTGGATAAATTGAAATTGCAAAGTCAGATAGAAAAAGAGAGAGCAGGTATGTCAGCAATTATAATGGAAGATTATCAGGCTGTATTTTAAAATAACAAAAAAAAAATAATGGGACTAGCCCATGATGTTCACAACATGCATAGCCAAAATAAAGTATATTAAAAATGAAATTAAATAAAAGTATATGTAAATATTACTGAACAAAAATTGGTGTGTGGTTACATTAATACAAATCAAAACAGACAGAAAACAGCATACCTAAAGATGAGTTGAGGTGTAATATCCTTGAAAAATGGATCAAATTCTTGAACTCATCCTACATTTGTGTGTAAATAAATTTATGTCAAGAGGAAGTTTTGGCTTTATTGATTAGATATTAATAATTATGGTATATATCTTACTGCTACCTATGTCCACATGATAAAACTGAAGATCATACAGTTATTAAAGAAACTCATAGAGAACTGGGCATGGTGGCACTCACCTGTAATCCCAGTGGCTCCTGAGGCGCAAGCAGGAGGATCACAATTTCAAGACCAGAGGCAGTGTGCATAATTTAGTGAGAGCCTGTCTCAAAAATTGAAAAAAATTGACTGGGGCTGCAGCTCAGTGGTACAGTATTTACAGAGCATGCAAGCGTGAGACTCTGGGTTCAACTCCCAGTACTGCAAAAAAAAAAAAAAAAAAAAAAGAAAGAAAGAAACAGAAAAGAAACTCATAGAAATCACTAGCATAGTGTTTACTATATACTCCCATTTTCTATACTTATTAAATATTATAATTTGTTCAATCTTCTCAACATTGAGAGGTGGGCTCACTAATTCTTCAGATTTTGCAAAAAGAATGTCAAGCATGGGAAAGTTACAGAATGTGCAAATATGTGTAGGAACCAAGATTCAGACCTTCATGGACTATTGATGCCCTGTGCTTTACTTTCAAAACATTCTGCTTTCTGAATAGAATGTTTATGCCTCAGAGGAGTGCACATGCACAATATTTGATGTAAATCCAAAGGCCTTAATAACTAACATATCATATTGCTTAAGTTAATAGATATGCTTAAACCTATAAATGAAAAAAGAAAATAACAGTTCAGAATAGTAATTGCTTTTAAATGGGAGTACAAAAGGGATAGAAATTATAAAGTGAGCTCAGGATATGTAAGAGATACAAATTTTACTCTTCACATTAGTCACTGTTGAGTCTTTATATATTGAGCTTACTACTTTGCTTCCAGATATTAATTCTTGTGTAGTCAATATTAATGAAAATACTTTAAAAGTGAAATTGAAGGTGAGTATATAGTTCAGTCACCTGCAGCTGTAGCACTATCGCACCCAATTCCATCAGATCTCGGAAGCTAAGCGGGGATGGGCCTGGTTAATAGTTGGATGGGAGACAGCTTGGGAACAGCAGATACTGTAGGCTTGGGAGAAGGAATTGAACTTGGAACTGCAGAGACAGCAGAGTAGCACTCTATCAACTGAGCTAAAACCCAGCCCATATATTTTATATCCATATATAAAATTAAACCCCAGAATATGGAATACAATAGGCATGTCGATAATAACAACTTGGTTGTAGTCTAGTACATGGACATTATCCTGTGTCATGAGTGAAACTTACTTGGACCTTTGACTTGAGATTTTACTTGGTAATTGTTAAAAAATAACAATTATTTTGCATAATTATAACTAAAAATATTTCATACCAAAAATTAATAAGGAGAAAGTTTCTGTTTTTGAAGTTCTCTTTCATTTTAAATTTAATAGCTAACTCGGGGGGGAAGTTTTTAAAGAATATAGGTTGTACATTCTTCTTTTAAATTCACGTGTACTATATCAGACCCCAGTCAATGGTGTCTAAATACAACATTGATTTATTGAATCACTGATATAATGTATATGATTAATATTAAACAATGATAACCAAATTAAGCATGCTAAAATTAAAAAGGTGAACATGATCAGCTCCCTTTTAGTAACTATCCATAGCCCTAGAATTTTCCTTAAATCAATTGTTTATATAATCTATGAAGCATATTTCAATTTCGTTCAGACATAACTGGATGCCTGCTGCATGCCATATTCTGGGATTCAAATATTCAAAGATGAAGGATTCAAAAATGAATCAGTTCTTATTGATTTCTTCAGTTGTTCATAATCTAAGTTAAGAGCTATAAAGACAAAACTTGAATATCATGATGTAAGGAGAAACACATCATGAACTATCATAAAGTGAAGTGGCTCCTTTTATTTATTTATTTTTGAAGATGAGGAGAACTCAGGGAAGATTTTCTAAGAAAATGATTTCACTGAGTATTCAAATGTGAGTGTGATTTACCAGAAGAGAGAGGGGATTTTTCTACAAAATGAAATTGAAGAGGCAAATGAATATAATGTCTTAGAAGGGTGTGTTTCAAATGAGCCTGAAATAGGATATAAAATATGTTTAGTACTATGTTAAGGTACTCAGACTTAATGTTGTATTCCAATATGAAGTAAAGTGAAAAACTAATGGGAAGGGATTGGCCAATTTCTCCTGGAGAGAATGTGTTAGCCATATGTCATAGATGAATCACGAAAATAGAAGATGACAAAATAAGGATTGTCTAATTTTATAGTAAAGACAAACTATACAAAACCAGTAATAAATAGGAATATCTTTGGGAGATGTTTAAAACAACTTACCTAAACTTGGTGACTAGGCAAGATACTGAAGAAGAAAAAAAAGAGATCAAGAATATTCTCAGGTTACAGATTTGCATGAATGGGTGGCAGATATTACGACTGACCTGAGAGAATGTGCCTTGGCATCAGACACAGGTTGCTTGCAATTTCAGCTACTCTATTTACTAATTTACTAATTTCATGACATTGTCTCTTACAAAATACCTTCATATGTACAATGAAAAAAAAATACAGTAACTTTGACTGTTATTTGAGAATTAACTGACAATATATATAACATATTGAGGATAATTACTGATGTTAAGTAGACATTTCAAAATGTTAGCCAATATTTTTATAAATGCTAGGAGCCAAAGCAAGAGGAAAGATGTTCCAGTTGAGGTTAATTAGAAATTGTATGCAACAATTAGAAAAGACTGGCAGTTGGGATTATTATCAAAATTTCCATGGGAGACATCCACATTGAAAAGTTGTTGTGTTGTTGTTAGGTGCCATCGAGTCGGTATCCAACTCATAGCGACCCTCATAGGGTTTTCAATGGCTGACTGTTTTGGGATCGCCCTGGGAGTGGGTTGCCATGTCCTTCTCCCATTTTGCGGTGCGGGGAATCAAACTCAGGACCTCAGAGACTGTAGAGCAGCAGTCTACCAACTGAGCTAAATCCCAGCCCACATTGAAAAGTACAAAGAAATTAATGGATATTTAGAGGAACAATTAAGGATAGTATAAAATGTTATCATAACAAAAATATTCTAAATATATTTGTCATATGTAGATAATTAAAAATAATATTACCCTTTTTTTTACTTTGCAATTCATTTCAATCTTTGACAATTATACAATTTTGTCAGTGACCATAAGCAATTCTGGAGAATGAGAGTCTTTAGTAACATTTATTTGTTTTTAGCTTTCTTTCATTTTTTTCATGGTATTTGAGTGTTGAACACAGGGCTTCAGGCATACTTTACCAGCACTCTAGCACTGAACTGCACCCTTAGCCCATTTTACATTTAAATTTTTTTTTTTATCTTGAGACAAGATCTTATTAAGTTACACATGTTGCCTCTATTCCTGAACCTGAGATCCTCCTGTCTCTACCTCAAGCATCACTGGGATTATAAGCATGAGCCACTGTACTAGGCTATTTAACTTTTAAGAATAGTATGTGTTTTTACAGCAAAATAATTTCAAAATTCAAATTTTTCTATTAAAATATATCTTTTACATAATCACTGTACATTCAGTAATTAAGTTTTTTATTTTCTGCCTAACTTACCCCTTAATCTAGAGAAGTATTTTATTAATAGTTTCCCAATTAAGTAGTTGGTGATGTGGACTACATTTTTAATAGTACAGTCTGCCTCACAAAACCAATAAATTTATCCAGTAGAACCCATATAAGAAGATTCAGAAAATTTTCTATGTTCCTGATTATATCCTGTGCTTTTACGACACTGACTACAGAACAAAGCAAAGAAAGCAAATACAGCAAAAATTCCATTATCTATATTGCAAACTATTATTTGACTAAACAATAAATTCTGTAAAACATGGTTATTTTAATAAATAAAGAAAAACCATAAGGAAATAAGTTTTCATCAAAATAGCTAATCATTACAGAAGACATGCAATTGGACTGTTCAGTTTTGTTTAGAATTAAAGGACATGATCCTGCATTAACCCAATACTTACTACATACCCATGAGATTGCTGGACAACATGATTATTAGATGTTTTAGTTAACAATCACTAACCTTCAACTACTGAACATAAAGTACTCTTCTTGTGTCTATTGCCCTTTATAATTGCAAAATTCCTCATTCATTAGATAAACCTCCTTTCATTTTGGAGTGAGCAAAATGAATACTACTGCTGCTGTTCCAGCAAGGGAAGAGAGAAACAGAGTTCAATGGTTTTTTCTAGATCTCATGTTTGAAAGCCAGGGTACAGATCTCCAGAGAGCACAGTGGGAAAATAAAATAACTAACTTGTAACAATAATTATAAAAAAATCAGAAGGAATGATAGGATATTTGTAGAAAATGTTCACATAATTAATTTGACCTCAACACTATTTCGAAGTATAGTTCTCCTGTTGTTTGTTGTTAGTTGCTATCTAGTCAGTATCTGGGGCTGGGATTTAGCTCAGTTGGTAGAGCGCTGTGCTGCAATCTCTGAGGTCCCGAGTTCTATTCCCAGCACCGCAAAAATGGGAGAAAGGCCTGGCAATCCACTCCCAAGGCAATCCCGAAACAGTCAGCCATTGAAAACCCTATGAGGGTTGCTATGAGTCGGATACCGACTCGACAGCACCTAACAACAACGACGACAGTCAGTATCTGACTCATAGTGAGCCTGTGTACAATAGAGGAAACACTATCTATTGTCAGTCAGTGCTTCTCTGCTGTTCATAGGGGTTTTAAAGGCAGATTTATTTTGGGGAGTGGGTTGTTGGGTCCTTCTCCCAAGCCTACAGCACCTGGTGCTCCCAGGTGGTCTCCCATCCAAGTACTCACTACGCCCAACGCAGCTTAGCTTCTGAGATCTGATGGGATCAGATGCCACAGGCCTATTGCTGCAGGCCCATAGTTCTCCTAGGTATGTAGTAATTAATTATGTTCCTTTTAATTAGCACATTTATCATAAAACACTCTACTCTTTCACTATAATTTTAAATCAGGTATTCAAGTACTCTCTGTCTTATCTTAATTTATTCCAATACATAGCAAAAAAGAGTTCAATATGGCTTTGGATAAACGAGGTTATACTCATTTGGTGGAAATCATGCACTTGAGAGATCAAGTATCTTGACTCTTGACATCCAGTTAACTTATTACTGATATTTAAGAATGGGTTAGGGTTTAGCTCAGTTGATAGAGTGCTGCTCCGTACTCTGCGGACCTGGGTTATCTCCCCAGCACTGCAAAAATGGGAGACTGATGTGGCAATCCACTCCTGAAGCAATCCTGAAAAAAATCAGCCATTGAAAACCCTATGAGGGTCACCATGAGTTGGACCCAACGATGGCACTGAGCAAAAACAACAATATTTAAGGATGGCAGAAGGACATGGCAGCCACTCCCAAAACAATGCTGAAGCAATCAGCCACTGAAAAGCCTATGAGGGTCACTATTAGTTGGATCTGACTCAATGGCACCTAAAAACAATATTTAAGGACTTTGTAGGAAACTATTATTTTCAACTATATTTTATATCAAATTTTACTAGCAAATTTATTTCTTATAGATATTTTTATATAGCACTTTCATAATAATTACCCATTCACCATTGTTGTTGTTGTTAAGTGCCATCGAGTTGTGTCTGACTCATAGTGACTCTCATAGGGTTTTCAATGGCTGATTGTTTCGGGATTGCCTTGGGAGTTTATTGCCAGGTCCTTCTCCCATTTTTGCGGTGCTGGGAATTGAACTTGGGACCTCAGAGACTGCAGCCCAGTGCTCTACCAACTGAGCTAAATCCTAGCCCCACCATTCACCACATACTTCTTAAGAACTGATATATTTCAAAAAGAAGGAAAGGGAATGGAAAGAAAGGAAGGAAGAAAGGGAGACAAAGTTGAGGAAATGGAAAGAGAGAACAAGAGAGAGACACAGGGAAGGGGAGAAGGGAAAGGCTTACAAGTGGAGAGAAATGTAAATCTAGATGGAATATAAGAGACAGTTAAATAGTATTTCATCAATGGAAAACTTACAAAATAAAGGCTTACACACTGTTATTACAAATCTGCATGTCTACTTAGTGAAATAGTACAATATGTAGAGACTTGGGATATTTCTTCTTAAAGAATTTGTTAACCTCCATGTTAGAATGCAGACCTCCTTTGAGAATTCAATGTGAGCTTAATTGTCATAATATTACTACTGCTAACTACCTATCTATATTTTCTTTATATACAACGTTTTTCCTTCTTCAGGACCAAAATGCTTAGGCCTGTAGGTCTACTAATCTTGATTTGGGGAAAAAATCAAATGAAATGAAAAGCAACAAAAGGAGTAATCAATTTTTAAAATATAGAAAACTAGGATGTTCTAAAAGAAGGGTTATAGATGTGAAGGAACATTATAAAATTCATTACAATAATATTTCAAATGTATCTTACCATTTTTCTGGGGGTGATTATTATTTGAATATTAACTGGTGTTAGAGGTAAAAATTTAACTAAATACTCATTTGTTCTTTGGATGAATGCTAGATCAAGGAGAACAAACTTATTATGATAACATGAACTTAACTTATAATTACTCGTTATCTCCCAGTGACTTTAACATTTTTTCAATGGCACTATCTTACTAGTAACCTATTTCTCCAAAGGACTGCATTTAAATCTAGCATAGGTTCTTACACTCTTAAACCATTAACATCACCTTCTTTTATGCTATATTTATTTATTAAATATAAAATTGTCCACTGTGGTTCTGGGAAAATATCCAGAAAGCTGTCCTTAATGATATGGCCCATTAGTTCATTTCCAAATAACCTCATGCTTCCACAACTGCTGGCTAATGGGGCTATGGAAGGAAAACTGAAGAGTAAAGACCTAGAAGTAAACTTTTGCCACACAGAAACAATTGTCCCAGTGGATTAAATTTAACTTGGTAAACTGTGTCAGAGTCCAGCTGAATCCAATATTAATGGGTGTTATATTCTTCCTTTGCTCAGAGTAAGAAGGTATGAGATATTATTTAACTGTACCAATACTTTCATAGGAGGTATATGCTATTATTTTTCTTTTACTAGAGTTATATAACAGTAGGAAGAGTTGAGCAAGAAATAGATGGCAAATCTAAAAAGAAACCATTATATGAAATGGTACAGAAAAGCTTGATATCCCTGGAAGGGCTTTATTTTTTACACTCCAATCTGTCCATGCATAATAGAGAAAATTTAATTTAAATGGATAGTATCCTATGAATGATAGAAAGCAATGCTATACAACAAAAATAATTGTGGGGGTATCTTTAGTGTTCAGCTTATGATTCAAAGAAATAGTATGCAAACTTGATTTTCTGGTATAAAGCTGCCACAATTACACACTGTAGGAAGTTCTGAAAAGTAAGGGTAACCAAGTAGCTAATAAAGTTCCTGTCAGTGGATGTTGTCACTATTCCCACATGTCTCTGAGAACCTGAAGACTGGGACTAATCCAGAATAACTGCACTAGTCAATTTTCTTAAACCCCTTATCTGAACTTTGTTAGTTCCAATAGAGCTATCATTTAATGGAATATATGGATTATGGACTAAAGAAGAATATTATACAAAGTTCCACATAGACATTGACTTTGTTTTCATTACTATATATGCAATGCTTACCACAGTTTTGTTATACATTAGATCACAAAATATTTACTAAATGAAAGGAAAATAATATGATTTTAAGACTTCAAATCCAAAATGCAATAGTCTCCAATATATAAGAAAATATTTCAAAATTTAAAGAATATTACTTGTTTTCAAAACTGCTGTTGGATAATTTGTATTAATGTAAACTTAAGTGAGAAAACCAGTAGGTTGTTGACATTTTTAATTACATAAATCTGTAATTATGAAGATAAAAGTGACAGATTACATCATAATTTTTCAATATTCATTCAGAGTAAATCAAATTGTTGAACATTTTATTATATATGGATTTTCTTTATAAGTTGATGAATACTAGACCACAGGGTAAATCAAGAAGGTTAAATATAATTTTCATGGAAACTCCATTTAAATGGGGAACCATAGGACTATCATGGTAGGTAGAAACCAAATTTGCTATTTCCTTTATGTGGAAGTTATGTAATATAAAAGTGCACGTTTGGGTGGCACTGTGATAGGAAGAAAGCCTGATGCATTGTGCTTTCTCAACATAGTGAAGCTTGGAGATGTCTCACAGATTTTTCATCCAGATAGTTGCTTACCAGAATTAGCCAAAAGTGCAATTTGTCTAAAATTTAAAGGCAAAAGTGAACGAGCAACATTTATCCCTGGAGTCCACTGTGGAAAGACATTTAGTGGGCAGACACAAAGGTGGATGAGTGGACACAGCATTTCTTCACTCTTCTGTATACTCCACTAGGTTGTTGTTTCTGGTCACTGGTCATGTGGATAAATAGCAGCCTGCAGTACATTTACACATGATTTTCAACTACACACCCACAAGAGCAGTTGCTGAGTAGAGGCAAAGATTTCTTGTGGAACTATGTCTGGGTTTCAGGTCATGGTCCTGTCAACATTAGTGGCTCTACATGGATGAATTTCTAGACTTCCTTGCCAGCTTTGGCTGTGCTGTTTTCACTAGATCTTTAGGAAGCAAAAGGAATGACTACTTGTGTTTTATAGCAGTTCACAATTTAAGCTGATATGTTTTGTTGATGGTGATTGTAGGTTTTCAAAATTAATTATATTCCATAAATATATTCGGTGGCTTCTTTACTTTTCCCTTTGTAATCTTGGTTTAGCATAGATTCTTTGTATGACAAGAGTTAGAAAAAATAAGTGGTTAAATACACTACACCTGCAGCCATACCACTGTGGCATCAGATCGCATCAGATCACATCAGATAGAGGAAGCTAAATAGGGTTGGACCTGGTTAGTACTTGGATAGGAGATGGCCTGGGAATATCAGTGCTGTAGGTTTGGGCAGAGAACTTGGCAGCCCACTTCCAAATCAGCTATTGAAAACCTTTGAATAGCCAAGAAGTACTGACAATAGTGCTGGGAATGGCACAGCATGGAGTACTGTTTTGTCTGTTCTACATAGAGTCTCTACAAGTTGGACCTGACTTGATGGCACCTAACAACAACAACAACAACAAATACATTATAATGAAATAAATACAAAAAGTTTACAATTCATACATTGTTGTTGTTGTTGTTGTTGTTAGGTGCCCTTGAGTCGGTATCCAACTCATAGCAACCCTCATAGGGTTTTCAACAGCTGACTGTTTCTGGATTGCCTCGGGAGTAGATTGCCAGGTTCTTCTCCCATTTTTGAGGTGCTGGGAATTGAACTCTGGACCTCAGAGACTGCAGCGCAGTGCTCTACCAACTGAGCTAAATCCCAGCCCCAATTCATACATACGGGTATAATTTTCATACCTCATCATAAACATCATTTAATTCTTTTCTTCTGTCTTTCCCTCTCAAGCCCTTTCTCTATTTCTCTTAATGAGCATCTGTATATTTGTTTATTCCTAGGTTACACTTGAACTAACTTACAAATTTTGATTTATTTTAAATGAACCCCATAAACAAATAAGTAGACACGTGTGCAAACGTGTTCATACACATGCACAATCACACTCTCAGCTCAGTTCGTAAAAGCCTGAAGACTTAAAGGACAAAGTAGATAAATATTATATGCAAACAAAGTAGCAGGTAGAAAGTTTACCCTCAGCTATCATTGGGAAGGAGTATTCATAGACAATAAAATAAAATTGATTTCAATTAATGAAGTGCAATTGAAACCATAAAAAAACTACAATGTACTGAACACTGCTGATGTTTCATTATATAGTCCAAAAACACAACCACATTTTTACTGCTATAAACAATACATAAGATGACTTACAATCTTCCTGTTTTATAAAAAAGAATACTTTATAAATAGGTGAATCTCTGTATGCTCATGATAATGAGTGCACAAATATGCGTAAGTCACACACAAGTTACACAAGATATCTGAAATAATTTGGTCATTCATATATATATATATATATATTTACAAATATATTACAAGTGCTTACTGTGTGCTAGTTGACCATATGCCATTTTTATTTCTTGAAATATATCAGGACACAAAATGTAAAGATCTTTGCTCACCGAGAGTTTATATTCCAGAAATGACAGGTAGAAATACATAATAAGTACAATATAAGAAAATTAAAATGGAGACTAGGATAAGGAAGTTGTAAGTTGTGAGAGCTTTGTGAAAATTTCAATATTAGAGTCAGGATATTTGAACAAAAGCTTTAAGGCGGCTAGCCAAATACGTATCCAGTAAATAGCACTCCTGCCAGGAATTATCTAGGAAATGTTGGAATAAGCCCTCTAAGTTCCAACAAAAGCAAGAAGTGGTGTGAAAATCTATAAAAGAACAAACTACAATAGAAAAAAATAGAGGGAGAAGAGATCAGAAATAAAATGAGGAGGCCTAGATCATAGAGACTTTTGGCACATCTCCTGGGACAAATGGGGAAGTCATAAGTTGCCTTCCAATGGAGAAGTGACATGATCTGACCTGTTTTTAAAGGATGACATTTGGCCTTGAGGTTAATATTTGGAGAGTTAGAATTGGTAATCCAGGTAAGAAATCATTAATACTCACAAAAACATGGTGAAAACAGTGGAACTGATGAGAACTGCTAGGATTTTACACATATTTTGAATGTAGAGCCAACAGGATTTGCTGGAAGATTAGCTATGCAGTGTGAAAGAAAAAGAAGATATAAGGAACTATAACTGAGAGATTTCAACTTGAATAACTGATAAGAGGGAGTTGCTATCAATATAAATAGTGAAATCTGAGAATGGGATATATTTATGAGTAAGACCAAAAATTCATTTTGGACATATGAATTTGAGATGTCTATTAGGAATCCAAATGAATATGCCAAAATAAAGCAGTTGGGTACATATAAGATTTTAGGAAATCCGAGCTTGGAAGTGCATATGTTATTTTGGAATTTTCAGCATATGGTGTTTAAAACTATGAACTTGGATGAATCACTGTAGATGTGGGTGTAGAGAAGAGAAAACTCAAACTCTTCCAATATTACAAGGAGAAGAGAAGAAAGCAGAAAATGAAACTGAGAAGGGACTGCTAGTAAGGTAAAAAGTTAAATCAGAAGTGAGAATTTGAGAATTCAAGTTTAAAAATTGTGTGGAGGATGAGGGAGTGATGATATGCTGGGTCAAACAGTCATTTTGTAAATTGAAGACAGAGAATAGTACAACATATATTCAATCATTAATGAGTTGGTAAGAAGTTTCTAGAAAGAAATAACTTCAGAAAATACTGCTATGAGCAATTATCTCTGGGAACAAAATAGTTAAGTAGGAAGAGAGATGAACACTGTTTTAACACATTCAGCTCTGATTTTCCTTCATCACGAACATGCGTTAAATATATAATGAAATGTGAAAATGTAATTAAAATGTCAATCGTCATCTATGTCATAAAAATGGACCAGATGAAAAAAGATAGAAGCCTTATACAGGTTATATTTGTGGGAAAAAGAATAGAAAAGAAAAAAGGAAAGACAGGAAGAAAAAAGAGAGAGAAACAAAGAAACAAAGAAAGAAAGAAAGAAAGAAAGGAAGGAAGGAAGGAAGGAAGGAAGGAAGGAAGGAAGGAAGGAAGGAAAGGGAAAGGGAAAGGGAAAGGGAAAGGGAAAGGGAAAGGGAAAGGGAAGAAAAGAAAAGAGAGAGAAAGGAAGGAAGGAAGGAAGCCAGCCAGCCAGGCAGGCAGGCAGGCAGGCAAGAAAAGAAAAGAAAAGAAAAGAAAAGAAAAGAAAAGAAAAGAAAAGAAAAGAGAGAGAGAGAAAGGAAGGAAGGAAGGAAGCCAGGCAGGCAGGCAGGCAGGCAGGCAGGCAAGAAAAGAAAAGAAAAGAAAAGAAAAGGGAAGGGAAGGGAAGGGAAGGGAAGGGAAGGGAAGGGAAGGGAAGGGAAGGGAAGGGAAGGGAAGGGAAGGGAAGGGAAGGAAAGGAAAGGAAGGCGAGAGAAGGAAACCAATCCTCAAGATGGCATCTATGGCACTGTAATGGAAACTATCAAACTTGGTTATTTCTTGGATTAAACTTTACCTCTAGATAGCTTCTTTTACAAGGTAAACATGTTACTTGAAATGGGTAATGTTAAATATGTAATGTTAAATATGTAATTGTCCTTTTTGGAGAAAGACGCCCACTCCCCAAAACAATCCAGAAAACATCAGCCACTGAAAACCTTATGAGGGTTGATATGAGTCGAACCTGACATGAAGCTACCTAACAACAACAACAACAAAATTATTACAGATGTTCCTCTACTTCCAAAAGGGTTTTACCCTGGCAAATTCCTCATAAGTTGGTAATTCTGTAAGTCAAAAATGAATTTAATACATATACTTAATTGAGCATTATACTTTAGCAACACAGTATATTGTAAACTATTTTTTTTACACTCATAATTTCATGGCCTCACGATTACATGGCTGACTGGGATTTGTGATGATATAGATAAGCCAGAATCAAGAGAGTATTGTAACGCATATGCTTAAAGATCAAAATTCAATGTACAATTTGTACCAAATACCCATAGACTTCACATCATCCTTAATTTGAGAAATTGTAAATCAAACAATTTTAAAGTCAAGGACCATCCACTTCCAGATCTATCGATCTGCCAATCTATTGTTGAAAACTATATATAACACAAAGGAAATGAAATTCTGTGACACTGGCTATGGATGAAGACAGGCTGTAGAAACTGAGAGGTCTGTGTATTCCAATGTAAGGCTGCTCAGGAAAGATAGCCCAGGCCAGGTGCAGTAGTTCATCCCTCTAATTCCAGTGACTCAGGAGGTAGAGTCACTGCCAGATCAGAGGTTTGAGGACAGAAGCAGCCTGTGTAATTTAGCAAGACCCTGCCTCATGATAAAATATTAAAAAGTGGGTTAGGGCTACAGCTGAGTAGTAGAGCTCTTTCAAAGTATGCATGAGGCCTCTGGTTTAGCTCCCCAGGACCACAGACACACAAACACGCACATACAAACACACAGAGAGAGAAAGGGGGAGAGAGAGAGAGAGAGAGAGAGAGAGAGAGAGAGAGAGAGAGCGCGCCAGAGCCAATGACAATTTCTCACAAGAGAGTACTGAAATGCCATTAACTATAATATAGACTGAGAACAGTCAGACACCAGAGCTTAAGTGAAGTAGATGATTGGGGATAGAGTATTAATGAGCAATCCACTGGCATTACAAGCCATGTCTGTGTGGTAAGTCAAGAATAAGGCAAACTATCTGTAGGTCAGTAAGTGTAAAAGGTGTGTGGTTAATCTCAAAACTAAAGAAAAAAATTCCATAATATAATTAGAGATGTTAAACATGAAATTTTAGTATGGGATTATAGATAAAGTTGAAAATATTCCCAGAAATAAAAAAAAGATTGAGTAATGGAGTTTATGATAAGTTTTGATATTTTTGTAACTAGTCACCCAAAACAAATGCTTTTTATCATGGTAAAGCCCTTCAATATAGTTTTCTAAAACTATTTTATAAAATAAGTAATAATCCAAAGGAAAAGTAAGGAAATGATTTTATACATTTTATAACTGCTTTTACATTTCTTAATTTCTATCAAAGACAGGTACATTTCTTGGGGAGGGGTCTGTTGTTCTAAGAGAATTTGGCTCAATCATTTTGCCCTATAATTACCTTCTTATTTTCATATAGTTCGAAACTTCTCTTGGCATTAAAAAATGGAAGAGTAAGTCCATTTACAAAAAATGCCTAAGTAACCATTAATGAGAATATCTTGGCTCTCCATTAAAGTTATTAATCATAGCTTTGTGATTAGGATGCAAAACACAGTAATTTTTCAAGGTAGTTCTCTGAGAATCCACAATACTGCAGAATCTTTCCCAATTCTATCCATAAAAACACTCATAACTTACCAGTGCTCTGTTGTGACACGAACTAATGGACCATCTTTAAATAAATTCACTTACAGATTCAGAATATGGCACAATATTCTCTCTGTATTTCTGTGAAATTAGCATCACATAAAGAGCTAACTATTCTTTACCTCCACCACAGTTGTCATCTCTACACTGTAAATCACAGAGAAAAAATCAATGAACTTGTTTTCTTCTTGTCATTCATATTTAACAGCTTTCACTATGGTGTGGAAGTATTACATTTCTAGGAAATATTAATGCCAAAAGTGTTTATTGTCTTCTATGAGAAGCATTCAGCTATCTTTAAGATCTTATTGAAGAAGTTGCTCTTCATTTCTGTGTGTCCCTCTGTATGCATGTATTTGTGTGTGTGTGAGCCTCCATATGCACAAGAGTGATAGATGTGAAATGTGAAGACATTGCAAAGATGCTTGTCAAATATTTAATATACTTTTCCCAGTGCATTTTCCTCAATTTTCAAGGTTGTTTAGCACACATACCTGCCTCTAAAGAGATTGTATGAAATTAAACAGAAAACAGACACGCGAAAGAAGTAATTACTATATTGGCTCTGTAAAAAAGACTATTTGGCTGCTTCATTTGACATTTATAAGTGATGTGATGTTTTTAAAACATTATGGATGGATTCATTGTCCACTAATCCTGTCTCCATATATAGGTATGTGTGTTTGAATGCACATTTGTATATGCATGAATGAGGAAAAAAGTATAGTTCATACATGAAAATATAATTTTGAGGATGCTTAATTGTGGAGAAACCACCACCGAGTTCTCTATCCTTCATTAAGAAAAGTGAAACAAACAGACAAAAGTCAAAAAAGAGGATAGAGAAAGACAGACAGCATTTTTGTCTTTCTGTTCAAGAAAATTCCCAAATGAACTCTACATAAGCAGTTAGTATTCTCACAAGGAAATTGACTCTTAGCTGAAATTCCATGCTTTTGGAAAAAATAATTCATGTGCAGTTATCAGGCATAACCTGAACTCACACACTTCAGGAACTCACACACTAAGGTTTCCTGTCATAACTTGGAAATCTATCGGGATATGGAAAGAAGTCCCACTCATTATTTGCATGTGATCACATGACCCACATAATGTTAGGGATAATGGGCAACTTAGTGCACTGCAAATCAAACAGCTCCATGATCCATCATTAACCTAAGTGAGCCTCTGCTTTATTGAAGCAGCCCTCTAAATGAACAGGTCACAGTCCGTTTAAAAGCACAGAGATTTGTTAATGTTCTAAGGACTTAAGAGTCTATTAGGCCAGACAGTCTGAGCATGTGCAAAATTGTAGGCTCTTTGGATAGCTAACTTGTTTTAGTGTGTATACTAATATTTAATATAATATTCTTTGAAAGTTGGTTTAAACAGAGAACATTGCATGTGTGAAGTCACCCTGCCTAAATGTCCATATGTGTCAAGCTGAGACGAGAAGAGAGGACTCTGTGGAGATATACTGCAGGAGAGGAAATCAGTTTCCACTCAAAGTCGACTTTCATAATGCAATTAACTCCATTAGAGAGAATGTAATTTCAAATACTGTTCAAATTAAGGCAGTGGAGTTAGAAGTAGCAATTCAGGAAGAATTAGCAGTGCCCTTCTGAAGAGAGCTACTGAATTAAACCTTGGAGGGCTTTAAGATTAAGCCATTTAATTGCTACTTTAGGAGTTCCAGACTTAGCATAGATTCAAGTCCAGGTGTTAATATGGATTCTCCCCTGTTCTCTTCAGATAACAAAACTGAATCTCAAAGCCAATTAAGACAAACCTTTAAAGGCCTTCTTACCCTTTTTTAGTGTATCCTGAGAGCCTTATTTTAATTATAGACACCATCAAAATTTGGGCTATTATACAGTGAGAGAGTATTGAATCTTGAGTTGAAATGATAACTAGTAGTCATCCAAATCACTGTATTAAATTTTAAAACACATATTATAGATTGACTCTCAAATTATGTTATTTTCATTTCTCTAATAATTTTAACAAGAGAACAAACTATTTCTGTGTTAAATACAAATATATATGACATGACTAGTTAATGGTTAGCACACTTGTAGGCTGTTACACACATAGAAATCTTGTAATAAAAGTCTCCCATTTCACTGTTCTCCATGAAAGTAGCCACTCTTAACATATTATATAAATTTTTAAACTCCTTTTATGTGCGTGTGTAAGTTTAAGTGAATGTATGAATCCATACCCATTCTTTCATTTATTCTCTCACCTAGCAAATACTTATTGAGGGTTTATAATACAATGAGCTTTACTGAGCAGGGTTTGAATTTTATTTTGGAGGACAAACAATATGTAGATGCTTTTTGACTTTTGATTGGGTTACATGTCCATGAACCCACCATGAATTGAAAATACTTTTGATTTGCATACTGAGCACCAAACCTATGAACATTATCCTTGGTCACACAGTACCCTGAAGATTATGGGTTTTCTTACCCTTGTCTTCTCACGGTTCACTAAGGTCTGTGGTTTGCTGCTGGTGCCCAACATCACAGGGGAGTATTAAACAGCATATGGTTAACTTTTTCAAAGGTTAAAATTCAGACTTCAAAGAACAATTTCTACTGAATGCACATTGCTTTCTCATCATCATAAAGATGAAAAAGTGTTAAAGCATTATAAATTGGGGGCCATCTGCAATGTAATATCATGTAATGATACAATTAATATCATGTAGGTCTTATTTAAAGCAAATTCAAGAAGGAAAAAAATAAAGATTATTCTGGAGAGGGAGATTCTATTTACAGACGGTGGTTAGAGTATGCCACTCAGTAGTGGCAACTAAATCAAAACTTATGAAGTGAAGTGGGAAGCTGGATAAATGTAAAGGTTTTCTGACAAGAAAGGTCTTGGTTTAATGAGAAAGAAAATGCAGAGTGTGGCTAGCTCCTAGCTGTAGCTACGGGGAGTTTTTTGACAGTGATAAAGGGGGACTTATATCTGGCTGCTGTGCAATGGCACTGGGATTAGAGGAGGAGAAAGCATAAAAATAGAAGCAGAAAGTTGGAGGCTACTGAACAATCTAGGTCTGAGATAATAGTGATTGGGGCAAAGGTGACTGTGGTGAAGGAAGCAAGAAGTAATTGGGTTAAAGATATACTTAGAAAATGATGCCATGAATCCAGAAGAAATCAATACTGAACCTTAGAGGGGGTGTGGTAAGCAACGTCTCAGAGGTGACCTTAATGTTTTGAGCCACTAGACACAGAATTATGTGTTATAGTTTGGTTTTTAAATGTGCCCCGAAAGCCATGTGCTACAGGCTTGGTTATCAGCCTGTGGCATTTTTGGGAGGTAGTGGCAGGAAATAAAATCACTGGCGTCATGTCCTTGAAGGGGATACCCGGTCCTCTGTCCCTCCTTCTCCCTCCCTCATCTCCCCTCTCCCTCAGTGTCTCTCTTTCTTTCCCTCCTTTCCTTCCTCTTCCCTCTTTCCCTCCCTGTCTTTCCTTTCTAGGCACCCTGAAGCGAGTAGCTGCGCCCCACCCTGTAGTCCTTCCAAGATATTCTGTCTCTCCACAGGCCCACAAACAATGACGCCATATGACCCTGGCCTACAAGCTGTGGAATCATGAGCCAAAATAAAGCTTTCCTCCTTTAAGTTGTTTATCTCAGGCATTTTGTCACAGCAATGGAAAGCCAACACATTTATAACCCACCAAGATAGCATTAATAAAATTAGGATAATTAGGTTTTGGTGAGGGCAAGCAAATATCAAGAGTTGGTTTTGAATAAGTTATTTCAAATGACTATTAGACGTCAAGGGAAAATACTGAACAGGCATTATGAGATGGAATTCTCATGCTCACTATAAATAGAGAGGTAGCATTGAAACCTGCACTACTGACAGGGATTACTTCTTCACTGAGTATCTACAGGGAGGGGTCCATGACTCAGTTTATGGCTGAGGCAAGGGATATTCTGGTAGCTGATATTTACATATATGGGAACAGAATAGAATGAGACATGCTTGTGCTTTTGTGTTATCATTGGTCTGAGCATGTCTGGTTTTAATTTTTGCTTTTAAAAAGTAACACTTGTTTAACAGTGCCCCTGTCTGGAGGGATGTGTAAACTTGTAGGCTACAGTAGATCACATAACACACATATTTTCTTTTATATGCTTGTTGGTGTTGTCACCAGTATTACATAAATGTAGGCATAAAAAATTTCTTGTTAAGTGGATATATTATATTTCATTGAATGTAATATAAATATCATCTTAATACTGTTAAATTTTTATGCTACTAGTTTTTAGTCTGCATTGGGTATATGTGTTACCTTACTTGACTTAACTTCAATTGTGGCTAAAACTACAGTTCTAACACTGAGTCTCCCTTTGTGAGAACCTAATAGTAGTCATATTCTTACAGTAGACAGTTAAGGATATATGTTGTTATTGTTTTTGTTGTTAGGTGCCTTCCAGTTGGTATCTGACTCATAACGACCCTGTGTACATCAGGTGAAACACTATTGTCAGTGCTTCTCTGCTGTTCATAAGGTTTTCAATGGAGGATTGATTTTGGGGAGTGGGTTGCCAGGTCCGTCTCCCAAGCCTACAGCACCTGGTGTTCCCAGGCAGCCTCCCATCCAAGTACTAACCAGGCCCGACCCTGCTTAGCTTCTGAGTTTTGACAGGATTAGATGCCACAGGGCTATGGCTGCAGACAAGGATATATACTGGAAACTAATTAGAAAAACTAGATTTCTCCCTTTGAGGCACTCTTTTATTTCAAAACTTTATTCTATCCCTCTCATTCTTGCCAAAGTAAACATATATCTTAAAGTCTTATGAAGCACTTATTCTGCACTTTTCAATCACTATCTTATTCCTAGTGATTAGGGAAGAGTGAGATCTTACTTAAATCTTACTGTAAAATCTGCCAACAATCATACCTCTTGGAGTAATGGCAGCCCTTGATGGAAACATTGATGCACAAAGATGGAGGATGGCATTTCATTTTGGATATAGGGAAATGTGTTGTTAATGACAGGGATGCATTCTAAGAAACACACTATTAGGGAATTTTGCCATTTTGTGAAGATCATAAGAGTATACATCAAAATCTTGATGGTACAGGTTAATCGGTAGACAAGAATCTTAACACAATCAAGAGATGTGAAAAATGTGAGTTATGCAAGCCTGCTGCCAGTGTAACACATCATATTATTCAAAAGTAAACATTTCCATAAGCCAAATAAAAATAAGTATGTTAAAAAATAATGATTAAAAGTATTATATAGCAAAAACATAACAACATGATAATTTACCAAGCATTTTGTACTGTACATGATTGAATACCCTATGCTATTTTGCTAATGGGAGTGCAGTAGTTGGTTGACATTGGCATGACTAGAAACATGTGAGTAATGCATTGTGCTATGAAGTTAGGATGGCTACAGCACTAGGGTACAGGAACAATTTTAGCTCCATTAATATTTTGAGACCACTATCACATGTGTCAGCCTGGGATTTAGCTCAGTTGGTAGAGTGCTGCACTGCAGTCTCTGAAGTCCCAAGTTGGATTCCCAGCACCTCAAAATTGGGAGAAGGAAGAGGCAATCCACTCTCAAGGCAATACTGAAACAGTCAGCCACTAAAATCCTATGAGGGTCCGACATGACTGGATGGCACCTAACGGCAACAGCATAATATGTGTGGTTTCCACCAAACAAAATGCCACAAGTGAATGTATAAGTGTATTATTTGCTTCCATAAGTCCTGTAAGTCTTTCTACAGAAGAAAATTTTGAATGCATCACATCAGATAGGGCGAAGAATAGAACTCACAATTTTTTGTGTCATAGGAAGAAAAGAGTCCATTATTTTCCTCTAGTTTTCAAAATTTTCAAAGCATATGAAACTTTTCTAATTACATACAGAAGGATTATTTGGGAAATTTAATTAATAATTTGATTATTTGCCCCAAATCACTTTTACATTAAATATATTATTTTAAGGCCTGGAGCCATACCACTGTGGCATCTGATCCCGTCAGATCACAGAAGCTAAACAGGGTCTGCTTAGTACTTGGATGGGAGACCACTTGGAAGCCCCAGGTGCTATAGGCTTGGGAGAAGAACAGGGCAACCCACTTTCAATAAACAATCAGCCATTGAAATCCCTATGAATAGGCAGAGAAGCAATAATAATGTCCTCTGTTGTACATAAGGTTGCTATGAGTCAGACAGGAACTCAAGGGCACCTAACAACAACATATTACTTTAGTAAATGTTAAAGCATCAGATACACAATCAATATTTGGCTTTAAATACTACATCAATTCCATTATCAAACTTAATAACATCTTCCAACCGTATGTTCTACCCATGCCCTGGATATTGTAAATTTTTATCTTTGCTAAGACTTCAATCCATACATATTTTATTTTCTGTTTATGGTTAGCCTCCTTCTAAAGATTCTTTCTCATCTATTCAATTATTCAAGTCTCTATAAAAAAGCAATACCACAAATTTCCTTTCATTCTGTATTTACTCTGTAGCCACTCTATATTGTCCTCATTTCTTTGTAATCTTCTGAAATAAGTTGGTAAAACTTTCATCACAAACTAACATTCATTGAATCTTGAAAATACCAGAACATCCATGACCATCTATTAAAATAATACTTGCCAAAATAAGTGGATTTTTTTAAGATAATTATCCTGAGAGCAAGTTCTACCCAAACATAACAAGTGAAGTCTATCACATAACACATCCTGATGACCACATATTTTTATCTAATACAGTGGGCCAGGTCTGTCCCTAGTTATGTTCCATAAATCAAGCCTTCTGCAGTTAGTAAATGAGGTTAAAAGGAGAAAGGTATGACAATTTCAGAGTAATATTACACTTAGTCAAGGTAAGAAACCATTAATTAAGAAATAAAACAATTTGCCCCTTACACTAACCATAGATTAATTCTTAAAGTCTTTTAAACAATTGCCTCGCTCCCAAGTTTTGACTTTTTCACATCATCATGCAGACAATGAATCAAGACTCTCATCTTTATACACAGGAAAAAGTTTTATATATTATGATAATTTTCCAGAAAATTAGATTACATGGCACACCAAAGATGCAATCAAGCATAGTTGAAACTAGTATTCTATTTTGCGGATAAGTACATGTCCTAATGTTTGGCTATTTATTTCAACCTGGAACTAGTTATGCATCATTGAGTCACCTAAGCATAGCAGTTAAGGGTTGATATGAAACTTCTATCTTCCACTAATGAGTTTATGTGCACAGATTGAAGCTTCATCTTCTCTTGCTAGAAGCCTCACACAGAGATATGAAAGAGATATATGTATTTTAAGAGGAATTTTACATGATGCAAGTGCCACAACCATATATCCAAGATAATCTGAATCCATAGAGTGGTGACTTACATAGTCACAGAATGAGGGTTATGAGGGAAAACCAATGTAGAAAAGAAAATAAAGCATTCCAAAGATTTAATTTATCCTTTGGCACACTGAGCTGTAACACAAACCTGAGTAAAGCTAAACTTATAAGACAATATGTATATGCCCTGTTTTGGTAGCTTAATAAGTGTGTATTAATTTAAATGATAATAATTGAATAAATAAATAATTAAAATCTTAGAACATCTGTCCAGGATCTCACACAAGTAGAATAATATTTTGTGGAACTCATTTGTTATTCAATTTTTCATTAACCATAATTTTCAGTCTATCTAAAAATGCTTTGCTTCATATTATTAGTCAACTTATCATGTTATGCTTTCACTTTGAATAAACACTATGATATTCTACATAGGAAGCATTATAGACATTCACGGAGATGCACACACACACACATTTTCCTCTCAAAGTTTGGTTATAATATATCACCTTTTTAGTATTGTACTCTAGAGAAAAATGCAACTGCCTTTAAGCCAAAAGTTAAAATGTTTTTAAAAGCTACAGGAGTCTAAATTGTCTGGTTATCATGTATTAGAAGATTCCTACTAAAATCCATAAATTTTTATTCTTTATATAATGATTTATTGTATTTTATCAATTTGAATTGAGCCCATTCATTAAAATAAATCTCAATATTTGTTAAATAGAAAGAGTGAAATGTGTTTCAATATAAATAGGATCATAAATTGATACTATATTATGAGCTAAATATAATCTATGATGATGTGGTAATGCAGGACATAGTTATTTTTAAAAGCAATAACATTTTTATAGAATAAGAACAGAATAGTATCTTAGATTAAATGAGACACATGTAATTATACTTTTCCTTTGGCAGTATTTAGACATTTGCAACAAGGTCTACTAGAAGGTCATTTTATTACCCAGATCCTTAGATTTGATATTTTACATGAAAACATGACTCAGTCCTGAAGAGAATAATCACTCTGTGCATCTTTCTATCACATCTATTAAATAAATTTAGTGATATCATAGCTAGATGGCATAGTTGTGAAAACACAGTAGTATTTCAAATTTCATGTATGAACAGTTTAAAAAGAATATTTGCAATTTTCTTTCATTAGCAGGAGTGATTAGAAGTTTACTACATTGCATTTTAAGAGGCAAAAGTGACATATATTCCTATCCACCACAAAATGATAAAAGTATTGACTGATTTTAGACCAGATCACAGAGTATTCCATGAAATATGCTTTGTCAAACTGTCACATAAAAAAAATGCTCAATTTAAGGAAATCACTCTTGTGCTCTGTCCTCAAAGGACACAGTTATATTGAGGGGTAAGTATGTCACGTGAACCATTAAATGAGATCTTCCCCCCATAAACTAACTACATTTTTTGCTACAATAATAACTTAATACATATCATTCTACATGTGAAACAAATGACAGCCTTCCCTGAAAAATCAGCTTTCTTTCTTTCTTTCTTTCTTTCTTTCTTTCTTTTTTTTTTTTTTTTTTTGGTGGGAATTATCTAAAATGATCCCATCACTAAGCAGATCAGTGGAAAAAGTGAGGTGGAATAAGAGAAAATCTTGGCTTGAAAACTTCCCCCTGCTGCTTGGAAATGGTACACAGCAGTGCACGCTAAGAATATACTAACTGAAGATTCGTGAAACACAGGAGAAGATGTAAAATTGGATTTTTTTTTAAGGAGGAAGAGGTTTAATGATAGGTTTTTGACGTTTGTCGTTGAGTGCTATCAATTAAGGGAAACTATGTTACATCCTGAAATTGGATTTTCAAGACAATATGACATCTCTTTTTACTTCAATACTTTCCATAGCAGGTGGAGAAGCAGTCCCTAAATCTTGATGCTGAGTAAGCAGGTGTGCCAGTTAGTTAAATGGAAGCTCCTACATTTCGTGGGGCTGTGCACTTGAGCACTTGGAAACAATTTGTCAATCAACTGCTTATGGGTTGAGAAAGAGTAACCACCTGCCTTTCAACTTTGGAGAGACATTCTGCTAGAATCATGGAAATATTTACAAAATACACCTATTCAGTTAAGTTGCTTTCTACAAATAATGCTGAAAAAGTAAGTTAAAATAGTATTTTACATTGTTTAAGATAAGTTAATAAGTGAAGCTATCCAGTGATGAGAATCAGTATTTCTGGACAGCTATGTGTCTGGATAATATCTTGGAATTTTACAACTGATCAAGTACGCTGTAAAGATCAAAGACTTGCTCGGCATGGTTGCATTTATTATGATTTGGTCATTAATGGTGCAATTTAAAACTATGAACATATATTCAGCATATAATTCATTAAAAAAATCTCCCCCCTCAGCATGTAAGGTAATATTCATGCTGAAAAGTTTGTGAATGAGTTTCAAAGTGCCTGATGAGAAACTGAAAATCATGAAATGGTTACAGAATCAGCCAAAAAGTATGTCAGTTGCCTCTCCAGAGAGTGCAGAGTAATGTGTCTATATGAGGTCTCAAAAAGCACCCTGAAGTACTGAGCTTCCGAAGCCAGTGTGATTCTGATGTAGAAAAAAATAATAATAATAATCCTACTACAAAATAAGAAAATACTTATAAAATGTTGAAGGTTTCTTTGACAAAATGACTTGCTCTCATGTTGCCTATCACATATACTTCCACCTTCTTAATAGTATCATCAAATGATTGACCTTAAAATAATGTTGGCATGCATATTATATAATCTATAACCAATCTGGTAATCTATAGCTCTTCCACTTTTCCCAAATTAGTTTCGTGATAGGAAACTCAGATGGACTGCAAACTGAGAGGCAGGCTACCACAACATTTAAATTTTTTTACAGTTGTATTTTTAATGAACAATGAAGTTTAACATTTTCAGTGTCAGTGAAGTGGGTGAGCGGGGATTCGTATGTACAGAACGTGGTGGAAAATAAAGCATTAATTACTTTGTTGTAAGCATCGGTTATCCCCGAGTTAACCAGCTGAATATCCAGCACACCTCCTTACTCTCTCCTGAAAATTTAGCCGTGCATTCGTGGTTAATACATTTCCCTCTTTCCCCTTTTACTGGAACCTTTCGCTCTGAAGCCTGAAGACTTGGTTAGAACTTACTGAAGTTTCCCGAAGCAAAACCACTCACAAGGTCCTGATTCAGATGCCAGATCTGTTTGCAGCCTCCTTCAGCTTCTGACTAGCTAGGCATGACTTTATTAATCATGTATGTCTTTCTGTGCATGTACCCCGAGGCAATAACACACACACGGTCCAATCCCAGTCAGAAAAAAAAAAAAAAAATACATGCAGCCTTACCTGATGGCAGAAACCGGCAGCTGCAGGGACGGCAGCAGAAACAGCAGCAGGAGGATGCAACAACCCAGCCTTGCAGAAAGGTGAGACTTCTCCCTCTCTCCCCCTCTTTTTTCCTCTTCTCAATCACTGTGGCGACGTTCCGCCTCGCATTCTGTCCTCCTTTATTCGCAGAAGGTTCTCCAGGCCGGGCAGCCGGTGGACACCACTTTCTTCCTGGAAGAGGCTGCCTCTCTTCTCAGAAACGCCTGGACCCCTTTCTGTGGCTCCCTCCACGCTTACCCTTCAGATCAATAATGCTCTCCGAGCGGCTGGGGCTCAGCTGCAGCAGCTAGCGGCGAGCCAATGGGGGCCCAGGATTCCTACCCTGTCATCTCCCCGCCCTCAAAACAAAACACAGCGTGCCTTGGACGCATCCTCGAGTTGTGAAAAGTAATTGAATCTCATATTTGAGACGCATCTTGTTTGTTCTTTTCCCCCTAGCGTTCACGGTAGAATGCTTTGAATGAATCGAAGGGCTCCACGCCTCTCGGAAGGCTCATTAAAGGAGCTTAGCAGAGGTTAACACTGGGCGCTGAGAAAGCAGTAGCACCTGGTTAGGACCTGAAGCTGTGGTTTGTTAAATGCTTAGTCTTGGGAAGATCAGAGAACTGTCAACCTGAGGCAAAGGGCTTGGGCGCTTGTCTGCACTAAGTAGTTTGAGTCCTTTATATTTTTTGGGAAAGAACAATATAAAGTTCATTTACATCGAAATTGCCTCATTCCTTAAACATTGAATAAGAATTGAATCATTGATGATAATCATAGTACGTGATTTCTCCTGTTGACCTGTTTCCAGGCTTACCTAACTTGGTCCATATATGAAGAGGAGCTAAAAAATGTTCACACTATGTTAAGCTGCTCTGTTTTAGTTTTGTCCTGATTATATATTTATAAGATTTTTAAAATCAGCATTAACTTATTCTAATGAAGGAATTTATTAGTAACTATTTGAAGCCTTATAGGATATTTTAATGTGAACAAACTATCATGATGAAGAATGTCACTGTTGAAAACATGGTGACTAAGTCCTCTAAAATCCTCAAAACCACAATGCATGTTTTACTCATTACAATCTTTCTTTGCATTTCATTATTAAAGTGCTACATATTGAATAAAAATTTGCTCACATAAGTTCATTGCAAATCATTTATTTTCTCTCCAAGAGACTGTCATTTTATCATTATACCAAGAATGCAGCAATATTTTAGATGATAATTTAATCTATGCCAGTAAAGAAAAAATCTCAAGAGTACAATTTCAGTGCAGTTTTAAAAATATGTATAAGAATAAGTAGGATTAGAAGCTCGAACAACTGCACAAATGATAATGTCTTTGCAATGTCAGTGTTGAATAATAAAATTAATGTGTCTTTCTGAAATCTCTTTATTCCACCGAAGTAGTACAAATAGGTTGATGCATTTGGTGTAGCCAAGCTTTGTGTATGGTGACAAGTTAAAATAGCGTTGGGAGACTTTACAAACAAAACAATTTCATTACCTGTCTATCATGTGAAGGAGGCATGGAAAAATGTAATATTTACAGCACTGTATGCTATGCCACTATAAAAAGGTGAATGCTAACTTTATTGTAACTCATTCATGTAGCCAATAAAATTTTATACAGGGCCGTATCTGGCTAAGTGTAGTCACCTGAATTTTGTGAAGAAAACAAAATGCTGATGAAATATGAATCACAAGCATTGTTTTTTCCCTAAATTTTATAACAAACATTCATTTTTAAAATTAATTTGTTGATCACAAATACCATGTCATTGAGTGTAGAACATTGTCTTTCTTCTGCAGATCATTGGTTCTCAGTGTGTGTTCCTCAGAAAAGCAGCATGGAGTTCACTTGGGAACTTACTGAAAAGGAACATTATTAAGACTTTCTGCATTCTATTGACTCAGCCACTTGAAGAGTGGTACCTAACAGTCTATGTTTTAATATGCCTCTGGATGGTTCTGATATGGATTGAAGTCTAAAAGTTATTGCTCTAGAGATGGGATCTGCAAATGACCCCAGAGTACCAGGCACCTACTTTTATAATAAAATATCATTGAAAAACAGTCACTCTCATTCCTTTATATACTGTCTCTCGTTACTTTTGCTGCACAATGCAGTGATGAGTAGTTTTCATAAAGACCTATAGCTTGAAACCTAAAATATTGACTATCTGTTACCATAAGAAAAAAATTGTTCACCCCTGCCTAAGGTATTATAAGATGCGGAATATAGTTAGTACAAATGGCCAGCATCAAGAAAGAAACATGTAAGTGTAGGATGAGCATGTTCACATTAATGAAATCAGTAGAACTGAAGCAGATTTAAAGTGATTGATAAATTATATTGTATGTTTTCTCTATATATTTTTGCTGCACAGTCCCCAGGCTTGGTATTGGACTTTCTTTGGAATACAAGTAGAAAGAAGCATTGTCATCTCAACACAGAGTATTGAATAAAAAATAAAAATTTGAACATACTTATAATAGTGTGGAGTGATGAATGAAGAGAGTATTCAAGTCTTATCTATCCCAAGAAAGACATGTAGCATGAAGAGGCCATACACTTTTTATATGTAAACCAAGGGAATTTGAGGATCATTTGTTACTATGCAAGAAACTAGTCTCTCCTAACTAAAACAAGTTAGAATTAAACTAAGCAGAGATCAAAAAAAAAAAAAAAATACTAAAGCAAAGATGATGGCTGGAATTTGCAATTGACCTAGAAACTCAAACATCATTTTTAAGAAGGAAAATAAACCAGTAGAGTTTCTTTAAGGAAGGAATGATCTAAAAAATAAGAAATTAATACTTAAAAGAATTGTTGTTGTTGTTGTTGTTGTTGTTAGGTGCCGTCGAGTTGGTATCCGACTCATAGAGACCCTCTGTACAACAGGGGAAACACTATTGTCAGTGCTTCTCTGCTGTGCATAGGGTTTTCAATGGCAGATTGATTTTTGGGAGGGGGTTGCCAGGTCCTTCTCCCAAGCCTGCAGCACCTGGTGTTCCCAGGCGGTCTCCCATCCAGGTACTAACCAGGCCCGGCCCTGCTTAGCTTCCGAGATCTGCCGGGATCGG
>VMDO01011987.1:0-25868 GCA_007922755.1 Pedetes capensis | reverse complement strand
ACTATGGCTGCAGGCCATAAAAGAATTAGGACAGATAATTAAAGCAAAATAAGTATAACTTAATTCTTTAGCAATGAGGAGCAGTTAAAGGCTGTTTAGAGAAGAAATAACATCATCAAAATTATTATAAGATTACACTTTGGCAAGGAAGAGAAAGAAGATCAGTATACAAATGAAGATTCATCCCAAGTCTGTGAAAAATTAAAATATGATCTAATATGGGCCAGAACTCAAGAATTGTCACCCTTACACTTACATCCAATGAGTCAATAATTTCCATCAATTTGACTGCCTAAATGTCATTAAAATAATCAGTTTATCATGCATTCTATCCATTTTGGACATTACTTTGATTCAAGTGTTCACTCTTCCTGATTAGACATTTGCACTAGACTCTCTTAATGTGTGCCTCTGTCTCCACATGTCCATTATGATCAACTGCAGCATTCCTTCACAATTTCTTTATTCCTAGAACAACCCAGGCTGATGGAGAATTTCCAATTTCATAGGGAAAGGAGGTAAAGGAGTCATACAAAATAGAGGATTCTCATTCAAACAAGACTAACATTTGTTCAGAAGTGTCTAACACCAATGCTGTTTATTTTTTCTTGGCCAAAGAAAATCACAGACACATTTCTAAGACAGACATAATGTGATGAGATGTATCACCTTCCTACAGAAAGCAAACTATGGGGAAGACCAGCAACTATTTTGAAAAATAATATGATCTATCACAACCTCTTCTTAACAAAAACAATCAAGAAGAAGTTCCCTACCAGCTTACCTGCCTATCTATGGAAAATATTTCTTCCTCCCTGTCTTGTCATTTCATATGTTGTATGTCTTTTCTTAAATTGGAATTATTTGAGGCAGAAAAAAATCCAAAAAATTCCATAAGGATCACTGAAAAGAATTTTAATCAATATCCTATGTTTTGAAAACGTGAAAACCATACATCTCTGTTTATATTCCCCTTAAATCAGGGGATGAAAGAAAAAACCATATGCTGTGTGCCAGATGATATCCAGAGCCAGTGTAAAGGGCTTGTCTGAGATGACCACTGTGTGTAACATGACTATTCCACTGGAGGGTTCTGGAGAACTTTGGGATACTTCCCAGAATTTTCCTTCCTTATTGGCCCTGAATCCCCCTCAGACATGCAACTACTCACTCCTGTGAAACAGACACACACAGACACACACATATACACACACACACACGGACACAATGATGCCCATCACATTCTTCAGTATAAAAGGAGTTGGCCAAAGGCAAAGACCAATTGTGCTCACTTGAGGATTTTACCATCAGCAAAATAGGCAACCACATCACACGGATCTGTTACTCCCAACTGCAATGGAAATCAGAGGTCCTTGTAAATTGTTGTATCATATCCTTGTAAAACGTTTATGTCACTAACAAGGGAGAGAAGAAGAAAATTAAGTAATAGAATTGTGATGTTGAATCCGTTGAGATTCAGACTAAGCCAGATTATCCCAATAGACTACCACAAGTTGATGATTCCTGAAATGGAACCTGCTTCCAGAAAGCATAGAAGAAAATAGGAACTTGGATAGTCATCCAGTAGCAATACTACTAAAATACTATGATGTCTGTTACTAATAATAAATGGGTTAATGTTTACTGAACACTTACTAGGTGTCAAGCATAGTGTGAAATATCCCACCCATATTTTCACAGCACACATGAAGGTGGTACAATTATTTCCTTCAGCTTACGAATGGGAAAATAACAGTATAGAATAGCTAAATATTTACTGGTCACAGAGATATTAAATAGTGGAGTCCAAATTCAAACCAAGCCAGCTATATTACAGAGCTCATTTTTGTCATCCTTCTCCATAAACACTTACCTCTGGTATTTCTGTATTCCCATATGTATACAAAATCTCTGAATATATCAGCTTATTGCTCTTGATTATAGTTAAATAAAACTATTGATTATTGAAAACATTTTTACTCAAGAATTGCCTGACATTTTGATAATCCATTCAATAATAATTGTTGAATTTATAAAATTGAAGAGTTCATACAATGGTTGAATAATATATATAGGTTTATGTCAGGAGTGAATGACAAATGTGAAAGTGTTTTTGTTGTTAGTTTTCCTCGTACGGGGCCCAACTCTTGCAATATTATCTAAAAGAGAATGAAACATTCCAGGATATTGTGCTAGGCACATGACCTTTTGTATGTTTAAATCCACTGTTGCTACCACTGTATCAATCCATCTAGTTGATGGTCTTCCTTTTTTTCAATGACCCACCACTCTCTCAAGTATATCTTTCTCCAAAGATCGGTCCCTCCTGACAACATGTTCAAAATAGGTAAGCCTCAGTCTAGCAATCTTTGATTCCAAAGAGCACTTTGGTTGCACTTTTTCTAGGATGAATCTTTTGGTTCTTTTGGTAGCCTACATGGTATATTCAATATTCATCTGCAGCACCATAATTCAAAATTATCAACTCTTCTTCTGTCTCCCTTATTTAATATTCAGATTTCACAAGACAATGATGGAATTGAAAATACCATGACATGAATCAGGCCAAACTTTGTCTTCAGTATGACATCATTACTTTTCAACACTTTAAGAGGTCTTTTAAAACAGCATTTCCCAATGCAATGTACCTTTGGTTTCTTCATGGCTGCTTTTGTGGTTGTGACTATAGAAACAAGCACAGCAAAATACTGGACAAGCACAAAATTTTCTCCATTTATCATGAAGTTGCTTACTGACCCAATTGTAAAAAATTTTGTTTTATTGTTGTTGAGGTACAATCGATACTGAATGCTCTGCTGGTTCATCAGTAAATTGTTCAAATCTTCTTAAGTTATAGCAAGCAAAGTTGTGTCACTTGAATAACACAGATTGTTAATGAATCTTCCTCCAATCCTTATGACACGTTCCACTTCATAAAGTCCAGCTTCACAGATTGTTTGCTCAGCACAGAGATTGAAGAGGTACGGTGAAAGTAGTTGAAAGTATGCATTTGTGACACATACCTTTCCTGACATTAAAGCAGACAGTGTTTCTTTGCTCTGTTTAAATGATTGCCACAGGTCTATGTATAGATTCCTCATGAGTACCATAAAGTTTTCTGGTATTCCCACTCTTGACAATATTATCCATAATTTATTGTGATCCACACAGTCAAATGCCTTTGCACAGCCAATAAACACAGGCATCTTTCTGTTATTCTCTGCTTTTGGCTAATATACCTCTGTCATCAGCAATGATGTCTCTGGTTCCACATGCTTTTCAGAATCCAGCCAATTTTCTGGCATTTCCCTGTTAATATACTGCTGCAGTCACTTATAAATTATGTTTAGCAAAATTTTACCTGTGTGAGATATTAATGATATTGTTCACTAGTTCACACATTTGGTTGGATCCCCTTAATAAGGAATAGGCACAAATATAGAACTCTTCCAGTCAATTGGCCAAGTAGGTATTTCCCAAATATCATAGTATAAACAAGTAAGCACCTCCTGGGCTGCATCTGTTTGTTGAAATATCTCAATTGGTATTCTATCAATTCCTGGAGCTTTGTGTTTCTCCCATTGCTTCAAGACAGTTTCCACTTCTTCCTTCATTATGATTTCTTCCTGATCAGATGCAAACTCTTGAACTGGTTGGTCATCCACCAATTCTTTTTGGTATAATGACTCTTTGTACTCCTTTCATCTTGTTTGCTGTTTCTTTTGTCAAGTAATACTGTCCCAGTAGAATCTTTCACTATTGCTACTAGAGGCTTGAATTTTTCATCAATTCTTTGCTGTTATTGTAAGGAATCATTAAGTCAGGTCTGACTCATAGTAACCCTATGTATAACAGAATGAAACATTCCCCGATTCTGTGCCAAGCACCCAGTCTTATTTATGTTTAAGCCCAGTGTTGCAGACACTGTGTCAATCCATCTTGTTGAGGGATTTCCCTTTTGTCATCGACCTGTCAATTTCCCAAAAACTATGTCCTTCTTTACATGTCCTTCTTGAGTGATAGTCCCTCCTGACAACATGTCCAAAATACTTAAGATGCAGTCAAGCCATCCTCAGTTGCAAGGATCACTCTGGTTGCACTTCTTCTAGAATAGATCTGTTGATTATTTTGGCAATCCATGCTAAATTCAATATTCATCTCCAGCACCATAATCCAAAAGCATCAATTCTTCTCCTGTTTCCCTTGTTCCATGTCTAGATTTCGCAACCATATGATGCAACTGAAAATATCATGATATGAGTCAGGAGCACCTTTGTCTTTAACAAGACATCTTTACTTTTCAATACTTTAAAGAGATCTTTTGTCATAGCTTTGCCCAGTGCAATGCATCTTTTGAATTATTGACTTCTGCTTCCATAGGTATTGATTATAAAACCAAGTTGAGCAAAATCTTGGACAACCTCAATATTTTTTCCATTTATCATGAAGTGCATACTGACCCATTTGTTGATGTGGAATTGTAATCAATATTGAAGGCTATGTTCTTTGATCTTCATAAGTAAATGTTTCAAATCCTCTTTACTTTCAGTAAGCAGTGTTGTGTCATCTGCATGATGCAGGTTGTTAATGAGTCTTCCTCCAATCCTGATGCTGCATTCTTCTTCATAATATCCAGTTTCTCAGATTATTTTTTCAATGAAGAATTTGAAAAGGGATGCCCTCATGCACACCTTTCTCAACTTTAAACCAACCAGTGTTTCCTTTTTCTGTTTGAACAACTGCCTTCTGGTCCATGTACAGATTCCTCCTGTGTGCAATTTCGTGATCTGATATTCCTATTCTTCGCAGTGTTATCAGTAATTTGTTATGATCCACACAGTCAAATGCTTTTTCATAGTCAATAAAACATATATAGACACTTTTATGATATTCTTTAAATTTGAGAAAAACAGAGTGTGATCTTCCCTTTTGGTTTTCTATCTCCAGCTCTTTGCAGGTCATTATAATATTTGATTTTTTCTTCTTGACCTTTTGAAATCCTCTGTTTAGTTCTTTAACCTCATCATGTCTTCCTTTCCTTTTAGCTGCACCTTGTTCGAGGGCAAGTTTCACAGTCTCTTTTCACAGGTAACTTGGTGTTTTCTCTTTTTCCTGTCTTTTTAGCAACATTTTGCTTTCCTCATGAATGATGTCTTTGATATCAATCCACAAGTCTTTTGGTCTTCAATCATTAGTGTCTAATACATCAAATCTTATCATGCAGTGGCTTCTAAACCCAGGTGGCATATACTCAATGTAATACTTTTGCTCTCATACACTTGTTCTAATTTTCTTTAGTCTATTTTTGATCTTGCCTATGGGCAGTTGATGTTCTGATCCACAAGCTGCACCTGGTCTTGTTCTGACTTTTGTTACACAAATGTAGTCAATTTTATCACGTATGTTCCATCTGGTGAATTTCATTTGTATAGTCTCCACTTATGCTAGTGAAAAAATGTATTTGCAATGAAAAGGTCATTGTTCTGAGAAAATCTTATCAAGTGATCTACAGCAATGTTTCTGTCATCAAGGCTATAATTTTCAAATACTGAGCCTTTTTCTTTGTTTCCAATTTTTCATTCCAGTTGCCAGTTATTATCACTGCATCATGATTGCATGCTTGAACAATTTCAGACTATAGAAGCTGCTAAAAGTCTTCCTTTTCTTCATTTGTGGCCTTAGTGGTAGGTGTTTACATTTGAATAATAGTCATGTTAATTGACCTTCCCCTGACAGAATAGTACCTCTAGACAAAATTGAGACATCTTTTTTCATAATGAATGCAGCCCCCTTTTTCTTTGTCATTCCCGGTATCATAGACCATATGATTTTCTCATTCAAAATGGCTCATACCAGTCCATTTTAACTTACTGGTGCCTAGAATTTTGATGTTTATATGCTCCATTCCCCTTTTGATAATTTCTAATTTTCCTAGATACATACTATGTACATTCCTCATTCCAATTAGTAATGGATATTTATAGTTGTTCTTTCGCTTTTTGAGCCATGCCACATCAGCAAATGGAGGTCCTTGAGGCTTTATTCCATTTCTATCATTAATGTTGACTCTTCTTTGAGGAGGCAAATCTTTCCCAACCTTTTGAGTGCCTTCCAACCTGAAGACTCATTTTCCCGCACTATATTTGACATTGCTTTTCTGCTATTCATAGGGTTTTCAGTAATTATGTGTTTCAAAAGTACGTTATCATGTCCTTCTTCTTAGTCTGTCTTAGTCTGGAAGCTCAGCTAAAACCTGTTCCCCATGGGTGGCCCTACTTGTATCTGGAATATTGGTGGCATAGCTTCCAACATCACAACACACAGTCTCTCACGGTATGGCAAACTGTTATAGTTTATGAGAAGTAAAGAATGTGTTTCTTTTTAATGACCTTAGAGCTGCATATTTTACCACAAACTTTACACACATTCAAGTATTTTTACCGTAAAATACCATCTTGCTTTATGACCATAAGTACATCCTCATTAGGAAAAATTGAAACATTTGAAATAAAAATTTGCAACTGATGGAACACTTTTTCACAGTACAGTGAACTTTTGACTCAGCAAAGTTGTAAATACAAGAAGGAGATCAGACATACTTCAATAATATTCTCAGTGTCTTGGTGAGGAATTTACATTAAACTTAACCTATAAGGACAAAAGTAATCTTCAAAGACCGAGTGTATTTTTGTAATAAATATAACTTCATATAAGCACAACAAAAACAATGTAAGGAGTTATTTTAATTTCCATGTATAACTGACATAAACAGATGCTCAGAGAAGAAATATCCTAAGGTCACCCTGGCAGTCAGTGTCAGGACTCAAGTACATGATTTATTCTCACTATAACTCATTTCTATTGTTTTCTCTTTTTTTCTTGAAATAATTCCTGCTCAAACTGAGTTAACTGACTACAAACCACCTAGTTAAATTTTCTACTTGTCCTATGTGCTGCCATCAATATGTAGAAATGGAATCCTATCTTACTACATCCCCATGTCTCTGAATAAGAGGAAAATTATGGGTAGATATATTTTGGAAATAGCCATAGGTTCTTAGTGACTGTGAGAAAATAAGAAACATAAGGAAAATAAGCAATACTGGTATGCCTTGAAGTCATGGACGACTAGAAAATATAACTGGGCTTAAATTGGATCCTAAGAAATGCATATGATTTGGACATATGGATAGATCATATATCTAGGCTTGAATGAGCTGAAGATAACATGATTAGGTTACTGCATGGTAAATTAATAAACATATGTGGTTAACATAGATTACATAAATTACAAATTTTTTGGTTTTTATTATACTGGGAATCAAAGAAGGGACAACTCTGTGAAGCAAACATAATCATACGGAATGATTATGGCATAGGTTAAAATGACTGAGCAGTGAATAAAAATGGAAGATTTTGAAATACTTTTGAAACAAAACATTAAAGCATACCATGGCTTTTTGGATATATAGTTTGCCCTTGAACAGACTGGGAATTAATAAATCCACTTATACCGAGATATTTTCTTGAGATTTGAAATAATTAAAAAATGCAGATAAACCACACAGCCTAGAAATATGAAAAAATTAAGAACAAATTGGAAGGCAATGAATATATATATGTAGATAACACTGTATTTTATCATTTTCTACTACATAATGAATATTATTCTATTATAAAAAGTTAAAATTTATCAAAACTTACACACCCCAAAACTTGCAGGCTGTAAATAGCATCATTGAGAGTAGAGAAAAATGTAAACAAACATAAAGATGCAGTATTAATGCATAAAATTAAAATATATTCTGAACTTCTGTAATAATTCCATAGCCAGCTCCTGTTGCTATCTAGGTGAGCTCAAACTCCATGAATATCTGCTTAAAATATCCATTAACTCCATTAATCATCTCTGTAATTCCTCTCTCAAGTAAATTGCATAAAATAATAAAGGTTTTAAACTTTCTCACTTAGTTTTCATCAATATAGGATAAAATATAAAATATGAGACAACCTAGTATCACAGACATTTTTTACTTTAAAGAGGATTGATTCATGTAATTCCCACATTATTCAAGGGTCAACTGTAGATGATGATAGACAGTATGAGGTAGAAGTTCACATGAATATTCAAGTTTAAATAACTAATGAAAGACTGGTGACATTGACTTCTGTTGGAAAGTTTGAAAAATAACTTTTGTAGTCCTGAATAATTACATAATTTATAATAAACAGTGTCCTCTTATAGATATTAAATTTAAAATATTTATTATTTTAAAACAGAAGCTACTTATATTCTGGTTAACAGAAATTATAAAATATCTTACATCATATTCTCCAGAAGTATCAAAATTAGATGTATTAATAAAATCACATTTAAGTATTCTAAATCATATTTTGTGTCAGTATCCTCTTGTAAAATTGTTGTTGTTGTTGTTAGGTGCCATCGAGTCGGTATCTGACTCATAGCGACCTTCATAGGGTTTTCAATGGCTGTTTTGGGATTGCCTTGGGAGTGGATTGCCAGGTCCTTCTCCCATTTTTGCGGTGCTGGGAATTGAACTCGGGACCTCAGAGACTACAGTGCAGCGCTCTACCAACTGAGCTAAATCCCAGCCCCATTATAAAATTAGTAGTTTTAATATCCACATATATAAATATATATGTATGCACACATATATATTCTGACCTCATATATGCTTTAACTAGGTTGACAAAATTATTTGTTTCTGGTGATCTCTTCTTCCAAATGATATCTAAATAATAATACACTTTGGTACTTCTTGTAATCTCAGGTTTTATGATCACTGCCAATGAAATGGAGTAATTACAATAGAAGAAACCATGTTGTCATATAACAATATTTAAGTAATGGGAAAGGAAAAGTAGTTTTGATATTTCTAAAATGATATGTTTTTCTCAGATTATTCTCCATGATCATGGTTTTTGAGGGCAAATATTTATACTCCAGGGACCAGAAGTCTTGAGAAAACTGCATCAGTTCAAGCTTCAGTCATATATATCACTTATTGATTTCTGCAACTCAGAATGACACAAAGGATAAAATTAACTCTAAATGTCCTCAGCCTGCAGCTGTACCACTGTGGCATCCAATCCTATCAGATCTCAGAAGCTAAGCAGGGTTGGGTCTGGTTAATACTTGAATCAGAGACAGCCTGGGAACCCCAGGTGATGTAGGCTTGGGAGAAGGACCAGACAGCTCATTCCCAAAAAACAATCTGTCATTGAATATTCTATGAAAAGCAGTGAAGCACTAAGAGTAATGTTGGAGGGTTGCTATGAGTCAGACACAGACACCACAGCACCTAACAAAAACAACAAGTGTCCTCAGTCTAAAGAAGCCCATGAATTCTGTAAGTGTGTATATGTGAAGACATTGGGAAAATATTATTCATTCCCCCTTTGTAGTGATACTATACACTCAGTATCTGCAGCAATACCATCCTGGCCTCCAATGTCTTATGATCTCAGAAGATAAGAAGGGTCGGACTGGTAAATCCTTGAATGGAATAACAGGTGCTGTATGCTAGAGAGAAAGACCAGGCAGCCCACTCCTGAAACAATAAGCCATTGAAAATCCTATAAATAGCAGAGAGGACTTGAAAATAGTGCCAGGCATGGGAAAGTGTTCAGGAACGTTTCATTCAGTTGTACATAGGTTATAGAGAGGATTACTGTGAGTCGAACTCCATAAGCTAAAGTCACAAGATAACTTTTGAAAACCACAACGTGTTGAAGAAGGAATAAATGTCTAATTGTACCCCACTGTAATAATGAAAAATAAGGATACAAGAAAATAAACCAACATACTACAAACATAAGTGCCTATTGTAGCACATTCTATTCAGTCTAAAAGTAAGCACTGTTGATTTTTACTTTAAGGAGGTAATAGAGAGAGTTACTCTTCTTTGAGATGTCTGGGGGATCTTCATGATAAATAGCTCATTCAAAGTCAGCATATTTATCAAGGGCACTGAAGGATAGGCATAGCCTCTGATAAATGGCCAAGCAAATTCCATTCCATTTGCAATAAAAAGATTATTACCAAAAACTTATAAGGCATACAGGAAATCACTACATTACAAAATGAAAACTTTTAGGATGCCAGATTTCCTTACTATTGCTTAACTCAAATCTGCAAATTCTGTGTGACAAATTGTTGCTGTTTAAATAGCATGATGCATGAGGATAATCTAGAGATTTGACTTCACTATAAGCTGTACGTAATTAAATAAAAATGTGATTGCCAAACAAAGTGAAGATAATCTGAAGTGGAAGGATTAAAAGTACTGCCCAGGGGAAGAAAGAGATGGGAGGAAATAATACTCGTCCCAAAATAGCAACAATTTAATGAAGAAAACTTGTAGAAAAGGACATTTAATTAAGATAATGAGCACTATTACTTTGTTTACTTATTATTTGACAGTGAACTTTGAATACTCACACCAGAACTGGCATTAGAAAGGAAAAAGAATCTTACTCTATCTGCTTGCTCTCTTACACGTGGTGTCACCAACCATGACTGATTTTAGAACAGAAAAAAAAATTGTGTGCTTCTCTAGGAATATCAGGGGCTGAGGTTTAGCTCAGTTTGTAAGAGTGCTTGCTTGGTATCCTCTGAGGCTCTGTGTTTGATCCCTACCATTGCAAAAATGGGAGAAGGACCTGGCAGCCTGCTCCCTAAACAATCCCCAAAATAATCAGACATTGAAAATCTTATGAATAGCAGAGAAGCACTATCATTGTACCAGCCAAGGCAAAGTGTCTGGGAATGTTTCCTTCTGTTTTACATTGGGTCACTATGAACAGGACCTGACTGCACGGTAGCTAACAATAATAAGAATACCAGACCAATAACATGTTTGCCAATGTCAGCTCTCATTTGCTTGAGAGATCCACTTCAGAAAAAACCTTCACAACTACTGATAGTCCTTATTTTAGTAACTTTATTATTATAATTTCTAGACCATCAAATTCACCCATTCTAAATGCATAATTCAATGAGCTTTAACAGATTTACATAGTTGTTCAACTAGAACCACAATCAAATTTTAAAACATCAAGTCTCTCTAGTGTGATATCTGGTGCTACTTTGTAGTCAGTCAAGCCATAATTTCAATCTAACCCAAGGCAACTATTTATGTATCTCTACAGTTTTGCTTTGGCTAGACTTTTAATATAATGGAATAATGCAAAATGTGAACGTTTGTATCTGAACTCTTTAAATTAGCATAATTTTTGAGTTTCATATCATTACATCATCAGCACTTTCCATTTGAATTGCTGTATAATATTCCATTGCCTGAGCATGTCATATTTTCTTTATTCTTTCACTCATTGATAAATGTTCAGATTGCTTCCACTTTTTAACTTTTATAAATGATACTACTGTGTCACAGCCAAGTGTTTCTGTGGATATTTAGTTTCATTCTGTTAGGAAGTTTTCTAGCAATGAAAAAATTGAGTTTATGGTAAGCTTATGATTCAAACTTCTTTAAAAAAAAGTATATATTTTTTTCAAAGTGGCTGAATCAGTTTTCAATCCTATCATCAGTGGAAGAGTATTTCATTTTCCCATTTCTTTACCAACAAAATTTACTCTGTATCCTTTTTATAATAAGTGTATCACTGGAAAAAAATGAATCTTAGTGTGGTTTTAATTTGTTTTTCTCTAAAGATTAATAAAACTGAGCATCTTTTTTTCCCAAGGAAAGTCATTTTTAATGAAATTTCTATGCACATATATCAATGCTTTTTTAAAAATGAAACTTAATAATTCTGCATATTTATGGAGTAAAGTATGCTACTTTGATATATGTATACAATTTTTAATGATCAAGTCAGAGTAATTACCATTTTCATCTCCTGAAGCATTTACCATTTCTTTATGTTTGGAAGTTTTGAAGTCACTCCTTGTCCTTCATAAAAATATAACGGATTGTTGTGAACTATTGTCATGCTACTTTGAAATTGACCTTGGGGATTTATTCTACCTATTTAACTGTACTTTGGTATCCATTCTTATCTCATTCTATTTACCACTCTTTACAATCTTCCTGACCACTGATCTTCTTTCTTTTTCTACTGAATTAACAATGAGGTTTCACTAGTGAGTGAGAACTTATGGTGTTTGCCTTTCTGTTGCTGGCTCATTTCACTTAACATAATGGTCGCCAGTTCCAACCTGGTTTTCACCAACGATGAGATTTCCTTTTTAAAACTTTTATTTTTAATTGATACATAAAACAAAGAGAGCATATTAATGGGTTACTATATAATATTTCAATACATGTGTACATTGTGCAATGTTTAAATCAGGTTAAGAATAGTTACCACCTCAAACATTTATTATTTTTTATCATGAAAACTTTCAAAATCTTTTCTTCAAGATTTTTGAAGTATATGGTATAAACTATTATCTATAGCATTATACTGTGCAATAACTCTACAGAGTTGGATCTTGTAACTGGAAATTAGTGGTACTCTTTTATAGTCATATCCATTGATCAATCATTCCCCATCCTCAGCCCCACTTTTTCTAGACTCTGGCAATCTTCTACTCTCAATTTTTTTGATATCACCTTGTTCATATTTCATAAATGAGTTACAATCATATGCTTTTTGTCTTTCTGTGCTTTATTTATTTCACTTAACACAATGAACTGTTCCATCCTCGCTTTAGGAAATGACATGATTTCACTCATCTTTAAGAAATAGTATTCCATTGCATATGAGTAGCACATTTTATTCATCCCTTCATTCATCAATGGATGGGTATCTATTCTGTGTCATGATTACTGTGAATAGTACTTCAATAAAACCAGGAGTGCAGATATTTCTTTGACATACTGATTTCATTTTCATTGGGTATATGCCTAGTAATGCAGTAGCTAGATCTTATGGCAATTTTATTTTTTTAGAAATTCCAGGGAGATTCATAATAGCAGTATTAATTTATATTCCCAGCAACAGTGCAAAAGAGCTTCCCTTCCTCTACATCCTCTCTAGCATATTTTTCTTTTCTCTTTTTCTTTCTTTCTTTAATTTTTCTCTTCTTTCTCTTTTTTTTCCTGCTTTTGAAAACAGAGTTATATAAAAATTTCTTGTTGTTGTTTTTAGGTGCGTTGAATCAGGTCCGATTCATGTAGACCCAATGTAAAACAGAAATTAAACACTCCTCATCACTGGACCAAGTACACACACACACACACCACACACACCACACACACCACACACACACACACACACACACACACACACACACACACACACACACACACATATATATATATATATATATATATATATATATATGTTGCATAAGCTTATCTTTTCCACCACTGTATAAATCCATTTAGTTGAGGGTCTTCCTTTTTTACCATTGACCGACCACTCTCCCAAACATGATGTCCTTCTTCAGGGAATTTTCCCTTGTGACAACATGTCCAAAATACATAAAACACTCTAATCATCTTCACTTCCAAGGAGCACTCCAATTGTATTTCTTCTAGGATGCGTTTGTTGGTTCTTTTGGTAGTCCATGTTGTATTCAATATTTGTATCCAGCACCATGATTCTAAAGCATCAATTCTTCTCTTGTCTCCGTTGTTCAGTGTCCACATTTTACAAACATAATGCGACTGTAAATACCATGGCATGCGTCAGGTGCACCTTAATCTGAAATGTGATGTCTTTACTATTCAGCACTTTAATGAGATCTTTTGTAACAGCTTTGCCCAATGCAATGTGTGTTTTCATTGCTTGACTGCTGCTTCCATGGGTATTGATTATAGAAACAAATGAAACAAAATCTTGGACAACCTCAGTATTTTCTCCATTTATCATGAAGTTGCTTACAGACCCAGTTGTAAGGATTTTTGTTTTCTTGATGTTGAGATGCCACCCATACTTAAGTCTGTGTTATTTGATCTTCATCAGTAAGTGTTTCAAATCCTATAAAGTTTCAGCAAGCAGAGTTGTTTCATCTGCTTAACTCAGGTTGATAATGAGTCTTCTTCCAATCCTGAAACTACACTCTATTTCATGATATCCACTTTCTTGGATTATTTGGTCAGGATAGAGATTGAAGAGGTACAGTGAAAGGATACAGTCCTGATGCACACTTTACCTGACTTTAAACCAGGCAGGGTGTCCTTGTTCTGTTCCAATGACTGCTTCCTTGTTCATACACAGATTCCTCATGAGTACAATTAAGTATCTGGTATTCTCATTCTTCATGAAATTATCCATAATATTGTAATCTGCATAGTCAAATGCATTTGCATAGTGAATAAAACAGAGACAGATATATTTCTGGTATTCTTTTCTTTCCTCTAATATCCATCTGACATCAACAATGATGTTCATGGTTCCACATCCTCTTCTGAATCCAGTTAGATTTTCTGTGGGTTCCCTGTGTATATGCTGCTGTGGTCACTTTTGAATGATCTTTAGCAATATTTTACTTGTGTTTTATATTAATAATACTGTTCAATAATTTCCACATTTAGTTGGACCCCTTTCATGGAAATAGGCACAAATATAGATCCCTTCCAGTCAGTTTGTCCAGGTAGGTGTTCTATTATTCCTCAAAATCAAATTTTATTTTTTCTCCTTGATATAGTTTGTTACTAAGGTTGTCAGCTATAATTTTATTTCATTCATTGAGTGTACCTCCAAAATTTCTGTTTTTTGTATGATTTCCATCTCTTAGCTGAATTTCAGATCATTTTTGTTTTATTAATTTTGTTAAGTTATCCTTCTGTATTCTCTTGTATTTCATTAGGCTTCAATGGGTTTAACTCTCCCCTACCTAGGCAATTTGTTTGGGCTATTTTGCTAAATAATTATTGTTTCTTTGGAAGTGTCACATTACCTTGTTTTTTTATGCTTTTGATATTTTTGCTGCAATTTCACTGATATTTTCACCTCTGGTGATTCATTATTCTACCAAGTTTAAAGAGGGCATTTTATAGTAGAAAACTTTCTCTTGAAGATGTATTCTAAAGATGGTGGTTGAGTAGGCTACAGTGGTTTTAGTTCAGGGAGTGCAGAAATGCAGTTTTTGTATAGATGTGCTCAACTTCAGTGATGCCTCAAGGCCTGTCAGTGGCCATGGCTACAGGGATTTGTAGGATTGTTCTCTAGCTGGCTTTCAGTTTTCTTAAATTGAGCAGATTCACTAGAAGTTCTGGGCACAGTATAAGAAGCTGTGCATATTGAGCCTTCAATAGTTTCTGTAGACTGTGTGGGGCCTATGCAGGGGAGGCTCACCTGATAAGGCAGCATACAGAGTATTCATTATTTTCTGAGGGTCATACATGACAATGCTACTCAGGCTAACTCATGAAGCAAGGCATAATGTATCTGGTGACAGAGGCAGGGTACCTGTCAATATCTCAGTTTACAAGGATTGGATGAATGTCTTCATGTGGCCTATAGGGGTGAGCTGAACATCTTAAAGAGGGCTGCCCAGCTGATTCTTGTGGTTGAGGGTAGGTAAGCTGGTCCTCTCACTTGATTCCTGGAAAGGTGGAGTGCTGAGATTCTCAGGATGGGCTACCTATTTCCTTCCTGGGATGGTGAGAGGATAAGTGGGGCCAGCTACCATCTTTTCAAGGCCGTAAATAAGTGTGTGGAGTCGTTTTGCTTGTTCTCAAGGCTGGATCACCTGAGCTGGTATGAGTAGCTGCCTGGCTATGTCCTCATATACTGAGTGGGCATCAGGGACTTAAGTTAGTGAGATATCAGCTTATGCTGGGGTCTTTCTCTGGGTCTAAGTTATATTCCACAGTAGCTTCCCAAACTGAGGTCAGGGCCTCTGAAGACTGCAGGCCTCTCCAATTGAAAATGCCTTCATTGTTGGTGGCATGAGTTGAGATCCCTAAGGGCTTCCCTTAATAATGTCCCCACCCTAAAAAGTCCCTCTGGTTTCAGGGTTGATATTGACTAGAGAGCCAGGATAGTGGATGTCACATGATTAGCTCACTTCTTATAATGCCATCATGAGCTTCTACACTCCATGATGCTGCTTCCACATCCCCACTGCACCGCTCAGCTTCAAGCACTCTAGAACAGAAGGTGATGCTTCTTTTCCCCCTCCCCTTTCTTACTTTCCTCTTCTTCCTCTTCCTTCTCTTCCTCTTCCTCCTCCTCCTTCCTCATCCTTTTGTGTATGGGAATGTGCCAGGCATTTTTGTCCTCTTGTCCCTCACCCATCTCCTCTAGGTCCATCAATGTTGAACTATTCATGTATCTTCTTTGGTGAAATGTCTATTTGAAATTTTTGTTCATTTTAATAGATGGCTTGTCTTATTATACAATTTCTCCTCATTTTCCAAAAATTAAGATGACTATAATTTGTAACTATTTTTCTCCTTTTATTCTTCTTAATGATATTTGAATGCAAATCAATTGCTTATTATCTGATTGCATATTTATTGCTTATTTTCTGATTGCTTTGTAATTTATTGCAGTTTATGCCTTTGGGACTCTATCTCGGTACTTTTTCTGCCTAAACCAAGGTCACCAAGGTTTTCTCCTTTGTTTCTTATAGGGTTGCATCGTTTTAGATATTATATTTAGGTATGTGACCTATTTTGTATATGAGAGAAGTGCTAAATTCATTTTGTGTGTAAGGATAGCCAATTTCCTATCACTAGTTGTTGAAAAATCACTCTCCTTTTCCAAATGAATTGCCTTGGCTCCTTTGTGGAAAACCAGTTGAAGTAGAAGATGACAAATTCTATACAATATGGATTTCTTGGCATCACTTTTTTCCTGTAAATAAGTCACATCTTTGAGGGAACAAATGAAGAAAATTAATGAGGCAGCACTATTATTATTTTTGACACCCACAGCTCCTCTAATGGCCCAGTAACCTGGGATTTGTACAAAAGCCAACCTAATCAAAATTTACTGTTTAGTTATTTGGCATTAGCTGTTTGGTGATGAGAACATAAAAAAAAAATTTTTGAAAAGCAATTTTTCAACATCTTTGTCTCCTTAAATATCACTTTTGAAAACAAACTTAATTTAAAGCTTCACTTTTATTTTTTATTTATTTGCTACTGAAGTGTTTAGAAATACATTATAATTTTATGCAAAGAGTATAAGTTACTGCTATACTATATTCATTACATTTCTTACATGCACACGCCATTTAGTATGTGTTGAAATTATTTATAACAGGAGCTGTCCATATAGTAATAGGAGAGGTTACATCAGTGATTGCTTTTTAAAGTATTTTTGCTAACAGCTGCTACTTATGGTTGCCATGTGAGAGACAGTACCCAACTGAAGATATTCCTCAGGGAATGGGAAGTGATCTTTCCTATTACAGGCAAGAAAGCTGACTCTGTACTACTGTTATAGCTCCTTAATGGTTCCCAGTGGGAGAAGTTACAGAATTTATTTCTTACATGCTGTTTGGGGAAAAGTCATGCTTACACCCATGTCCTATACAAAGATTTCCTTTGGAACAAACTGTTCAATAATATGGATAGTAGTTTAAAAGTTATGAATAAGTAGACTAGTGGAAGAAGAAAAATGTTTCATTGGCTGAAATCTTAGTATTTGAAAATCACAAAAGGAATTAAGATTTATATGGTAAATCAAACCCAAGGATACAATCAGTTAAGATGCCAAATAACACTGTGGGAAAACCAGAAAATAAAAAACAGAAAGTAAAAATGAAGGAAGAAAGGAAAGAAGAAAAATGTAAAGAAATGAAGCAATGACTGTTACAATATTTAGCACAGATAAGGATTTGATAACTGAAGGAATATCTGATACTCATGCCTTGTTGTGTTCACACCTTTCTATATCCTCTCTTTCAGTGGTCTCCACCCACCCTGCTTCTTGTCTCAGTGTGTGACATGTTATGTCCAATGTTGTTGTTAAGTGCCACCAAGTTGAGTCTGACTCGTAGCAATCCTATGTACAACAGAACAAAACACTACTACTCAATGCCCTGCCATGCACACGATCATTTTCATGGTTAAGCAATTTGTTGAAGCCTCTGTGTCAATCCATGTAGTAGAGGGATTTCCTTTTTTTGTTGTTGTTCAGCTGCCACTCTCCCAAACATGATGTCCTTCTTAATGTATTTGTCCTGCCTGACAACATGTACAAAATACAGAAGAAGCAGTCTAGCTATCCTTGCTTCCATGGAGCACTCTGGTTGCACTTCTTCTAGGACAGATCTGTTGATTTTTTTGGCAATCAAGATTTATCTCCAGTGCCATAATTAAAAATCATCAATCCTTCTCCTGTCTCCCTTACTCAAAGTCCAGTTTTCACAAGTATATGGTGCAACTGAAAATACCATGATACGAATCAGGCAAACCTTCATTTTCAGTATGACATCTTTACTTTTCAGTACTTTAAAGCAGTCTTTTGCAACAACTTTAACCAAAGCAATACATCTTTGATTTCTTAACTACTGCTTCCATGGGTAGTGATTGTTGAAACCAGTAAAACAAAAACCTTGGACAGCCTCAATCTTTTTGAACAGTTGCAAATATGATACCAGTGATTCCTTGAACACTGGCGCTTACACACTTGCTGTTCTTAAAGGCTCAGTCAATGCTTCTGCGTGAGTATTTGTACAGATATGTTTTTGTTGTTAGGTGCCATCGAGTAATAGTGACCCTAGGTACAACAGGGAAAACACTAATGTCAGTGCTTCTCTGCTATTCATAGGGTTTTCAATAACTGATTTAATTTTGGGAGTGGGTTGCCAGGTCTTTCTCCTAAGGCTACCATATGTGGTATTCCCAGGCGGTCTCCCATCCAAGTACTAATCAAGCTGAATCCTGTTTAGCTTTTGAGATCTGACAGGATAAGATGTCCAAGTCCTACAGCTCCAGGCTCTACAGATATAGATAATGTAAATATAAATAGACATGAATTTATGATGAATGTCGAGCTTCAGAGGAAAACAGTGCCACTGAAAAGGAGTCACCTTAGACCAACCATCCACTGCCTATTCATTGGACTACAGCCAACTCTGGACACAATTAATCAAGTTTGGCCCCGATTAGAGAAACCAAAAGCCCACTAATTTATTTTCAAACAGATTTCTGTTCCATAGAATCATGAACTAGTCCAAAGGTTATTGGTTTAATCAATTAAAATTTGGGATGGTCTGGTAGGTAACAAATGCTGAGTTTCTCATTTTCAACAAATATTATAGGATATTATAAGATGTTAAAGTAGATATTGATCTGAGAAATTATCGTAACCTCAACTATGCAGTTAATAACTTTATGGATGGTTTTAATATTTATAGAATAATGACAATATACTATTACTGAAGTGCAGCATTTTATTTTAGAACATTTTCAGCTCCTTTCGACATAGAATCAACACTTATTTCATAATAATAATCAATCAGGAAATTTTATGTGCAAGCAAAATTGGCTTCAAAAATTCTCACCTAATGGAAGGCTTTAAATTAATAACCAAAAATAGCAATGATGATAGCTGCATTCTATATTGTTCCTTTCTGCACACTTTAAATATCAATTATATTTAGGCTGAAATAATCACTACCATTTTTAATATATACTTGAGCTCATCTTGGAAGAAGAAAATATTATTTAATTTTTTTTCTCATCCAATTAGAAGAATCATATGGATTCAAAAAAAACTATGTAGAAGGAATGAAAAGAATGACAGTGTGTATTAGATGTACCAGTTATTTTAAGTGTGCAGGATGTTATCAAAACAAATCATCTTCTTGTGTATTTTGAAATAACAGCTACGTTTTTCTCAAGCCTGATCACGTTCAGCTTAGATTTGTGTATTAGCAATAAAACACTTTCTTTAGAATTTACCTTTTCCTTTCATTTTCCCACAGTCTACATTTCAACAGAAATGTCTCATTGAAAATGATTTCTAATCTCTTGAATTCAGGATAGATGGTGCTAATCATCTATTAGATTATTGAAAGTACTTTTTGAGTAGAATTAATTTGGCAAAATATCACAAAAGAGAAATAAGGAAAAGAGATTAAATATAAATATAGTAATTCTCAGGCAATATTTTAATAAATAATGCAATTGATCTTCAACTAAATAGCTTATCTCTGGTATAAAAGTTCAGGGGTCTAGCTGAATTTGTAAACAGCTTATTCTACACACTCTGAGGCTCTGGGTTCAATCCCCAGCACCACAAAAATTGGAGAAGGACCTGGCAGCCCACTGCAGAATGAACCAACTATTGACAATCTTATGGACAGCAGAGAGACGCTGTCAGATATAATGCTTCTTTCATTCTGTTGTACTTAGGATCGTTATTAGTCAGACCCTAATCAAAGACACCCAGCAGCAACAACATCTCTGTTGTAAAACAGTACAATAAAATGAGTAGAAAGATGGGAGTATGAAAAAATAAATAAATAAAACAGGGTTCTGTGAAGTCTGTAATTCAGCTAGGTGCTTGCTTGTTTCTGTTTGTACCTAGTCTGTGAACAGTTAATAGTTTAGGGTACTCTATTCAAAATGCACAAAGTGGTATGATATGAATGGAAAGGACATTTTTCTTCAACTCTGTCTCTTGGCAGAGATATGCAGGATTCTCTCCCAAAAGACAACAAGTATCATTCTCTTTGATATTGTTTTTTTTTTTTCTTTTTTCTTTTTTTTATAAAACTGTCTTGAGTTCCTATGGTTTAAATTTTCTCCTTATTTGTCCAGAGGATAGTTTTGTGTGTCAAGAAGCCAAACTCATGTTTTTTTCAGGAGGATTTGATGAAACAAAAATCACAGAAGTTTTAAGTTTTTGATCTAATGGAGAAGAGAAAAAAATGAGCTTCTCTAACAGCATTGATATTTATAAAATCCATACAGCAAGTGTTTCAGAGACCTACAAGTAATCTATATATCTCTGGTCATTCAATTTTTGACCTCAAGAACTAAAAGAAATCTAGAGGCTGTCAAAATAAGCATTCTCATGAAGTAAATTACTAGACCTTTTTGGTTTCTTTGAATGACCTTAAATTACCTCACATAGTTCTTTGGTTTTTGAAGAAGAAACGTTGAAATACCTCAAATAGATTCTTTTGTTTTCAAGAACAAAAAACATGGAGAATAAAATACTTCTTACATTATATTTCCCAGTGAAGTTATTTTCATTGACTTTTACTGAGATTCATGAAATTCTACTGTTTTAAGTTTGTAAGGCAGTTATTCCAAATCATTTCTTCTCTAGATGCGAAGTGATTTTATACTCTTGTCTGTTGCCATGTTAAGTGCAATGCTGCTTGGAGAAATCAACAAAGCCATGCAAATTGACACATGACCTCTGATAGAATATGAGTGGAAGTTTTATGAGTGGGATTCAAATTCAAGCCTTAAGGGCCGTCATGTGTATTTGCCCTTGATCTTTCCCCTCCTTAGGAAAATAACAAGACTCACATAAGAAGTATTATTAAGTCTGATTTTTCTTGTTTCTAGATGCTAGCCAGTGTTGCATACCATTCAGAGGCAATTAAAGGGGCATATAAGTTACTGAAATGTCAATATTTCTCATGGGTATAGTATAATAGAGCAAAAACTTAGTGATGAATAGTACCAAAATATGTGATTTCTAGAAAACTGATTTTATGGGTCCATATGTATTAACTAGAATTTTAGTGAAGGTAACAAATTTTAATATAAATGAATAATAAAATTTGACTTATTTTACTTAATCTTATTCAGCTGTGCAAAGTCAAGTGTATTTTGATGTTTATGTGTATATGTATATCATATAGAAATTGTCAACCTGTAATGTTTCAAAAATAAATTTTAAAAAAATTTGAACTAGAAAAAATTTATTACCAAAGGCAATATAGAAAATATATTTGTTGTCAGTGATTTCTTAAACAAGTAAGAATGATTCTTAGTATATACTTACAAATACACTTAAAATCAATTCCTCTAATTTTAAAATAGAAATGAGAATATTGGAAGTAATAGCTGACTGTTTTGAAACATAATGTTTGGTTTCCTTCATCATGGTTTACCCTTAAAATTTATGTGTACATATTCTAATGTGAAATCTCATGTAATGGATTGACAGGTAGAAGAATTTAAAAATAGAAAAATCCATATAGCCTCTGAGAACACAACAGTGACTTCCAGTGGTAAACATGGGTTCATTAAAACCAACATGTCTGAATGTTCTATCTTATTAAGTTTCCAATATATTTTGAGGAAAATATCATAAAAATCAAGTATGCTGATCATATGAAGGAATTTGACAAAATGTATTGTGTCATTGTAGATTTTATTGGGAAGGTACTATTGCATTTAACTTTATGATCAGTTGCCTTCAGCCATCCTACTCTGACATCCCATCCTGTCAGATATGGGAAGCTAAGCAGGATCTGGCCTGGTTAATCCTTGGGTGGGAGCCTGCCTGGGAATACCAGGTTCTGGAGGCATGGAAGAAGAACCTGGTAGCCCACTCCCAAAAACTAATCAGCCATTGAAAATCCTATGAATTGCAGAAGAACACTGACAATAGTGCTGGGTATTTCACAGTGTCGGGAGTGTTCTGTTGTACATAGAGTCACTATGAGTCAGACCCGAAAGAATAGTATATAACAACAATATTGTTAATTAATCATTCACAAATGGAATTTAGTAACAATGAATATCAATCTGCATTGGAATCAGTGCTGGAAGAACACTGACATCTGTTTTCAATCCTGTGCTGTTTAACATTTGTTGTTGTTAGGTGCCGTCGAGTCAGTATCAGACTCATAGCAACCCTCATAGGGTTTTCAATGGCTGACTGTTTCAGGATTGCCTTGGGAGTGGATTGCCAGGCCCTTCTCCCATTTTTTGTGGTGCTGGGAATTGAGCTTGGGTCCTCAGAGACTGCAGCACAGCACTCTACCAACTGAGCTAAATTCCAGCCCTCTGTTTAACATAGTTATTGATAAATATATACAGTGTGTGTGTATGTGTCTGTAGTGGTGCAGCTGTGGTTCAATTAGCTAAATATGCTGATGTATATTTAGATAATTCTACTACACTAGGCTTCAATGTGTGAAGGACAAGCATGACAATTGTTGAATATTCAAACTTTTTTGAGACTAAAATGATGAACTGTGCTGCAAAACATACAAGCTTTTCTGTTTGCTGTACCTCCAACAAGCACTCAGTGAGTAATCAGCTAAATGTGAAAGGAGTATCTAGGTAGGATTTTTGAAATTCACTGCATTCTTTTGCAGGATACAGAGTCAAGAGTAGGGCAGAAATGGAGAAAAGACCAGAGGATGTGATATGGACTATGAAAAAAAGAGACTTTATTTTGTGGCTCTTACCTTTAAAAGCCAAATAATTAACTCAGGTGGTGGTGCATTCTCAAATTTCTTCCAAGGTCACCTTGTGGGTAAGGCCAACAACAAAGTCCAAAGAGCTCTTCAGATAACAATCTTCACATGGAAGTTAGTGAAAACAGATTGATCATGGATGGACCAAGTCTGAAAAAGTAGAGCCACAGAGGCCTTCAATGTGGGGAAATGAGTATGACAGGAAGTTTGATTTTTTTTTACTGAGTTTAAATTCTGCACTAAAGTATATGTATATAGATAGTTTTTGTGTATAATATTTAATCATATTCTTTCCTCTCTTATCTTGGCCACACCTAAAATCTTATCTCCTACCTACTACTAGGAGTTAGCTCAGTTGGTAGAGCACAGTTCTGCAGTTTCTAAGGTGCTGCAGTCGATTCCCAGCACCACAAAACTAGGAGAGAGACATGGCAATCCCCTCCTGAGGCAATCCTGAAACAATCAGTCATTGAAAACCCTATGAGAGTCTCTACGAGTCAGACATGACTGGACAGGACCTAACAACAAAAACAACAACCTACTACTAAAACGACAAGTGGGTTCTGATGTTAGTCAAATTTGCTTCAGAAATAAAGGCAGTTACAGAAATCCAAATTTTTACTATGTGCTTTGTTCTGGACAATCAATATTTTCATTCCCCACTCTCTGTTAGGAATTGTGGTAAATCCTGAGCACATAGAGGTGAACATTGTTCCTTCATATAAGATTAAGCTGATTTTTTCAGTTAGTAATGATTCATTGGACACGGAATATTTACTCTGAGATATCAATTGACCTGTTACAGGCAATGTCCTTTGTGACAGACCTCTAACAGCCCTTTCTCCTTTGGGCTTGTGCTCATCGTTGGTATTCCTTCTTAAGAAAACAGTTTGCGCAATCTGCATATGCAACCTGTATATAAGTTTCTATTACGTCATATTGAAGCTCTTTCTGAAATACATTAGCAATTTATTTGAATTTTATTATTTGGGATTTAGCTCAGTTGGTAGAGCGCTGCGCTGCAGTCTCTGAGGTCCTGAGTTCAATTCCCAGCACCGCAAAAGTGGGAGAAGGACCTGGCAATCCACTCCCAAGGCAATCCCGAAACAGTCAGCCATTGAAAACCCTATGAGGGTCGCTATGAGTCAGATACTGACTCCACCGCACCTAACAACAACAACAACAAAGAACATAACCAGGGTACAAACTAATTGAGTGGGGTAAATACTTTAAGCTTACTTGATCTCAGGATTTCATGAGGAAAACAGGAGAATTTGGACAGTGTTATTACATAATCCTTTTTTATGTCAAGAAATCTGTGATTCTAATTATTTACTCTGAACACTGATGTGGCATAGAATTTTGAGTTTTATGTATATTGTTGTTGTTGTTAAATGGCATGAAGTCTTGTCTGACTCATAGCAACCCTCATAGGGTTTTCAATGGCTGATTGTTTCGGGATTGCCTGGAGAGTGGATTACCACATCCTTCTCCCACTTTTGTGGTGCTAGGAATCAAACCCAGGACCTCAGAGACTGCAGAGTGGCACTCTACCAGCTGAGCTAAATCCCATCATGCTTTATGTGTATGCAAAGTATAAAATCTCTTCTAAAGAGTTATGGTATAGCTAGGGAAAAACATAGGTTCTGTATACAATGTAGAGAATAATACAAATTAAATAGTATGCAACTCAATATATATGCTTTTGTGTGGTGAGAAAGGGGAATTCCTCTGGGGTACAATAAAAGAATAAATCACAGTGGTAAAAATTTTCCACACTTATTTCAGGATGATAAAATAAAAATGGATCATGATTGAATATTAATCCTTTCCTTGCAGGAGCTTTTCTATACATTTACTTTGGGATGGTATCATACCTGGAATTTTAGTACTTTACAGTCAAACTCTATAATTGATGTTTTTACTTAATGAAGTGGCTTTTATCAAGAATTCTGCCTCTTGCAGCCTCAGATCACAAAGTATATTCAATTCCTGTATTTGAAAAAAAAGATTATTGTATTGTATTCTAGAACTTGTTAGAACAGCACACTGCTCAGTAGGTCTAAAATAATGAGTTTGCCATCATTTTTTCTTTGATATATTACATCATTGATGGGCACAATATCTCTATTCCTGGTCCTATTCTGACAAGATAATTAAAGGATATTGAAGAGACTTAAGAGCTGTTGATTGATACCAATATTTTTGATATATCATTATTTATACATTGGGAATGATGTGTTTAATTTTTTGTCAGGCTATAGCACAAAACATATACCAGGAGATGAAATTATCACACTGATAATGTTCACCAAAAAGAAATAAGAGAATATGAGTCATTGTCTATGATTTTTGCATGATAATTTAAAGATTAAACTTCCTTTAAATATATAGTCTCAATGTTTACTTCTGCTCATTTTTGCCGTATTTGCAAATATCAGGGGTTTAGAATGAAACTGTATGATCTCAAATTTTTTTGCAACCTTTGGAAGAAAGTATTCCATTTATTTACAGTGTGAGTCTG
>VMDO01011986.1:0-64255 GCA_007922755.1 Pedetes capensis | reverse complement strand
CATTTTCAGGCACTATATCTGACAGTGTTTCTTTGCTATCCATAGGGTTTTCAATGGCTAGTTGTTTCGGGAGTGGCTCGCCAGGTCCTACTCCCTAGTCTGTCTTAGTCTGGAAGCTCAGCTGAAAACCTGTCCACCTTGGGTAACCTTGCTCATGTCTAAGGTTACAGTGGCAGAGCTCTCAGCCTCATCGCAATACACAAGCCCCCACGGCAAACTGACAGACATGTGGGGGCTCTGATGGTAAAATAATTAATACGAGGATGCATATATAGCATAAGAAAAAGAGAAGGAGAATAGAAAGAGGGAAGAGAGTAAAACAAGGAAGGAAGCAAATAAAGATTGAAAAAACAACAACAACAACAAAAAAAACCTCACGCGTACACGCTCCCACCCACGTATAAAATCGCTTATAGTCAGGTGCGGTGGTATACACCTGCATTCCCAGCAGCTTGGGGATGAAGGCATGACGCTCGCCAGCCCAAGATCACAGGCAGCCTGCGCAACCCAGAGAGACCCTGTGTCAAAAAGTAAAAATATGGGCTGGGGGCGCAGCATGGCGGTCCAGCACCTACAAAGCAAATAGGCGCAAGACCCTGGTTTCATACCCCCATACAAAACAACAAAGTCAAAAAACAAAACAAAACAAAAAAACCAAACCAAACCAAAACAAAAACCCCATGAAACAAACAAACTAAAAAAATCAAAACAAAAACAAAACAAAACCATGCATACACGCTCACACACACTTATTAAACACTTCTAGTCAGGTGCGGTGGTGCATGCCTGCAATCCTAGCGGCTTGGGGGGGCGGAGACAGGAGGACCACAAGCCTGAGATCAGAGGCAGTCTGTGCAACCCAGCAAGCCCCTGTCTCAAAAGGTAAAAAATATGGGCTGGTGGCGCAGCACAGCTTTCCGCCCACTTGGGAGACCACTTGGGAGAACCAAATCCTCTTGTGGGTGGGATGATATTCAACCCCCCCAAAGGGAGTCTGTAGTAGGTCTGCCATGCACGGCGATTGCACTCGAAACTGTTCTTACTGTGTCTAATTGTCCCGCAAGACTGCCAGAAAGAAGCACTCTGTCCGCGTGGTGCTCAGCCTCCTCCACAGACCTCACCTTTCTCCACAGTGCAGTGGGATGACTTAGTATCCCCTCTGGTGTGTCTGGGGTCCAGGCATATGTGTGCCCATATGTCTGTGGAGATTGTGTCTGCATGACTGTCCCGCCACAACAGGAGAGAGGGAGCCGCGTTTCAGCTCTGGATGTGTACTGCTGGCACTGGTTTCCCACTGCCACAACAGGAGGGAGGGTGCGATTCCGTGCTGACTCACCAGAAAACTTGCAGTTTGTGTCCCGAGGGCAGGGTGACAGTGTGATGTCAAGGTTGCATGCTGTGTTGGGTCCGGCTCCCGTGGGTGTGTGGGCAAAGTCCCCTCCGAGTCTCCAGGATTCTATCCTGCCATCTTGTCCTGTGCTGTAGTAGCGCTCAGAACTTCACCGCTGGAGGTGAACTGCTCCGCCAGTTTCCGCCGAAAAGGAGCTCCCCGGCCGCGCGTGACTTAGCTGCCTCCACAAGCCTCTGACCTTTCCGCAGCACAGTGGGGTGATTTGGGCTCACCTCTGATGTGTCTGGGATCTGGGCATATGTGTGCCCAGTTTTCTGTGGCGTTCTCGACCGTAGGCCCAGGATCTGCAGTCGGTGTCCCGCAGGCGTGGTGAGAGTGTGCTGCCAAGGTTGCACTCCGTGTTGGGTCCGGGCCGTGTGTGCGTGTGCGCGAAATCCCCTCCCAGTCTCTGGGATTCTATCCTCTGTCTGTGTGATGGCAAAATGGCGGCGTCCTGCTGCTGGCCACTGTGTAGCTCCTCTGAAGCCTAATCCTTGATTTTAGTGCACACCTAGTTTCATTCTCTATCTCTCAAACTAAATTATCTCTGTTTCTATTTATTCAATTGGCTTTTTTAAACCCCTAATCGAGGCTTCTTATTGCTCCGGTAACCAAACTATAATGATCAAAATATAGCCACTATAGTAGAAAAGTACTCAGTGTGATATCTATTGTATTGTGTGTCCTTTAGAATACATTTTAAAATATATCCTATTTTCCTCGAGCTGCACAATTTTATGCATATCATATTATTTACTACAAAACTGAATAGATTCCCTATGTTTATCTATTCTATTTATTTATTGTTGCACATTTTTCAAAGTAATTTCACACCTGCCTTCATGAAGGCTCAATGAAATAAGCAAAGCAGAGATTTATCAACCCGGTTTTCTCATAAGGAAACACACTGATTGAATTATAGTGATACAGAAACATGCACAATGAAAGTAGAACTTGGGATTTCTCATTCTCCGTTCTTAAATTATGCATCACATATCTGTTGTCACTGTGCACGAAAAGACAACACGAAGAAAGGGAAGTAGCAGGTAGGAGATATGCATTATAAAGATAAATTCTACTTTCAAGCCATCCACAGACTGAGCTGCTTCAGTTTTCATGAGGTGATCAGGGTAGGGAAGGGGAAAGGCAGGAGGATTTGAAGAAGATACAGAAAAGAAGCACAGATAGGTAGATCTTTCACTTTTACTACAAATTATAGAATGATTTCCCTTTAGAAACAAAGACATCAGTTCTCACTAATACTATGGAGATAGTCCAAATATTAGCAAATGTTTATATACCTGAATTATATGCCATCATTATCTTATCCCTTTCTTAAGGAGGTATTACTGGCACCATATCCTCTTTATACATAAAATTGAGACACGCTTAGGTTTAACAACTTTATCAAGATTACATCTGGTCAGTTACACAACCCAGAAGTTGGAACCAAAAATTACAGCTCTAGGAATTACTTTCTTAAAGACTTTAATATTCTGATTCTTTAATAAGGTCCATTGTTATTCAGAATCCTCAGTTATCAGTGGTTAAATTTTGACTTGTTGAAATATTTTTCAGTCAGAGGACCTCTAAACTATAGTCTATCCTTCCAGGCAGCTGAGAGCCTCCTGACTTGTTTTGGTTTCTGGTGAAGCAATGGTGGACTCTTCCAGAGGAAATAAGGTTAGATATAATTAAACTAGAATTTGTGAGTAAGTGGAAAGTGTTCATATCATCTACATGGATCAAGCTGCTTGATTGCATCTGCCTGCAGGTGCTGAGAGAAAGATAACAGGTAAAGAAGCTTCCCACCTGGGTGAAGAAAGGCCTCCTCAGGGATCCCACTTTTATTCCTGCACTGATTATCCTATCCTAGGTCTAAGAGAAGGAGCAGAGCCATGGGAGGGGGTTGAGTGATGGAATAAATCCTCAATTTACATTCTTTCTCTTTCATTTATAAAAATGTTGAAATAACCAAAGTTTATTTCTCTAAATGTATAATGGGGATGATAATGGAGTACTAAAACTGATAGAAAAAAATTTGTGTAGCCCAGTCCCTAATATTTTTGGAGGGGGAAGTAATGGACTAGACACATGGAAGCTTATAAGCGCACCCACTCAAGCTTCTGCAGCAGGTAAACACGCTCAATTTGGCTAGGGCAGTAGCAAAGCATGATGGTTAAAAATAGAAACACTAGGGTCTGATTCATCTGGGTTTGTATGTTGGCTCTTGCATTGCCTAATTGTGTGACTCAATCCTTTATGCGCTCACATTTGTACATGAGGAAATTAATATCACTTACCATTCTCAATGGGGCTGGGATTTAGCTCAGTTGGTAGAGCTCTGCGCTGCAGTCTCTGAGTTCCTGAGTTCAATTCCCAGCACCGCAGAAATGGGAGAAGGACATGGCAACCCACACCCAAGGCAATCCCAAAACAGCCATCGAAAACCCTATGAGGGTCACTGAGTCGGATACCGACTTGATGGCACCTAACAACAACAACGCCTGCAGCTGTAGCCCTGTGGCATCCGATCCTGTCAGATCTCGGAAGCTAAGCAGGGTCCGGCCTGGTTAGTACCTGGATGGGAGACCGCCTGGGAACACCAGAAACTGTAGGCTGGGAGAAGGACCTGGCAACCCCCTCCCAAAAATCAATCTGCCATTGAAAAACCCGATGAACAGCAGAAAAACACTGACAATAGTGTTTCCCCTGTTGTACAGAGGGTCGCTATGAGTCAGATATCGACTCGACGGCACCTAACAACAACCACCACCACCACTCTCAATATCCACTGAGACTTCCATAAACAGTGTGAGTTAGTGCTTGCACCCAGAAAATGTCGGATCTCCATGTTTTCCCTGTGATGTAAATATTCCACTGCCAAACATTTCTGGAAGTCCTCAGATTTCCTATGTGAAATTAAGTTACTTTTAGAAATCCTCACGGCCGGAAGGAGAAGACATGGTAAAAGTCAAAGGAGATAATTAGTCTGTTGGGAGGTCGGCAGGCGGCTTCCCTGCTCCTTGCTGGAGGAGCCTGCTATTAAGCAGGGCCCTCTACAAAAACGGCACCTTCCTGTAATGGGGTGTCTTGGTCTACCCATCATACCTCAGTCCTTAAAAAGCCCGCCAAAAAACCCCGCCAAAAAGTGACCCAAAATCTGCCAGGGGCCCCAGAAACTGATGACTACTTCCTTTTTCCTCTTCCAGCCTATCAGAACCTTCCACGCACCCGCTTCCTACCTATCCCATCCTGATGTGAGCCGTCAATCAACCCTTCCCCCGCCCACTTAGAGCTAGAGCCCATAAAAGCCTTCCGCTTCCTCCCTCTACGCTCTGCTTTGTTAGAGGCGGCTGGGCCGCTTCTCAGGTTCTCACCCGTACAGGTCTGTGTGACTTCAGTTTTCCACTTCTTACCTGACACCTGCAGGTCTGCTTTCTGACGTACTGTGCTGCTTTGGTTCATTTCCCTCATGCCCTGCTTATCTCGGGGTCTTTTACAGCCTCTGTCTGTGCCATGGTGGAACTCCTGATTTAGTTTCTCACCTTATCTAGGGAAGAAATACTCCGACTATACAGGGTAAAGGAACAGTGTGTGTTGTGTGTTTGGCTTTGTGTTTTCCATTGCATCCCTATGATAGAGTTTGGTTTTGTGTTTTCCATTGCATCCCCATTGCTGTCTCGTGGTTGCAGAGGGTTGAAGTCTGAAATCGCGGTATCAGCAGGGCTGTGCCTCTGCCTGCAACAGAGGAGGGAAACCATGGCCTTCCTCTTGTAGTTCCTGGTGGCCTGCCCCGTCCTTGCATCCATGGTTTGCAGCAATAGCACTTAAATCTGCTTCCCCCTCCACAGGGCAATCTCCCTGTAAATCTGTGTCCTCACGTGGCATTCTCCTTTGTGCTCCCTGGGTTCAGTTTTCCCTGTTCCTACAGGGCACCAGTCATACTGGGTGGGGGCCGCATCCTAATGGTCTCTCCTCTTTTTTTTTTTTTTTTCCCTATACTGGGGATTGAACCGAGGGCCTTGCACTTGCCTGCTATGCAAGTGCTGTACCACTGAGCTGCATCTCCAGCCTTTTTTTTTTTTTTCTTTCTTTTCTTTTTTTTAGACAGTGTTTCGATAAATTATGCAGATTGCCTCTGGTCTCGAACTTCTGATTCTCCTGCGTCTGCCTCCTGAATCGTTGGGATTACAGGCATGCACCACTATGCCTAGCTACGAATGGTCTCTAAACCTGATTTTAACCTGATTACATCTGCAAAACTCTGTTTCCAAATAAAGGTCGTATTCTGAGATGGTGACAGGACCTGAACATACCTTTTCAGGGGGAACAACTTAGCCCATAAGTAGCACACAGTTCAGTTTTTTTGTTGTTGTCGTTGCTTTTGTATCCTATCCACAGAGAGAAGGTCTGTGATCAGGTACTGGAATATCACAGTCATGCAAATGGCCACCAAGATCCTAAACACTATTTCAGCCTCATATCGTCTCTACTTACTAATGGTGAGAGGACTGATACCTTAACCAGGCTTGAGGTGGTGCTGCCATGCAGGATATACTCAGGGGGATGAGGATGTTAGTTGGTGAATTCTGCATCCCTGCAATGAGGTGGGACACTCAGAGCAGCAAAGTCAGAAGGGTGCACCTATCCAACACAGGATTGTTTCACCTGGATAACTTTCGTTCATGTTTTATAATTTAAACTAGATTTCCCTTGTGTCTCGTCCAGCCTGTTGTTGTTGTTGTTGTTGTTGTTGTTGTTGTTGTTATTGGTAATAGTAGTAGTAGTAGTATCTGTTTGTTTGTTTTTTCAAGACAAGGTCTTGCTGCATAGTCCATAGGCCTTGAACTCTTGACCTTCCTACCACTGCCTCCCTACTGCTGGGATCATAGGTGTGTACCACCACAAGTGGCTGTGCTAGGCTCTTCCCAGTCTAATCTAACTGTGCTTCCTCTGCATTCCCAGAGCAAACTGGTGTGCTAGCACTTAGTTATTGATCAGCTTGTCCTTCTTCCTCTCTTCATGTGTGACCCAGTGCCCTGTCAAGGGAAGACTCATGCCTTATGCTCCCTGGTCTCCCAGTGTCCTTGCAGAGCAGGGCACTTGTGTGTGTTTATATTAATGTGTGGGTAGATAAGTGAACATATTTCCTCTTCTGGGAAAAGTGTTGCCAGTCACATTGGAAAACCTGGGTTTCCTTTTTGTCAGATATTGGAGTCATCAAGACCAGTACCAAATATTAGATATTAATCTTTTTCTGGCAGGAAAAGATGTCTTCCACCAAAGGAGTAATGACCATTGAAAAAGTTTCAAATTATATTTGAATAGATCAATTTCTTGACTATGTTGCTGGTCTGTAAGACACACTGGTGATGCTATTTGGGAGAGAGCCTGTACTCATTTGTTAATGCTCAATTACATGTTGTGTTTAATTTAGTATTTAAACACTTGTCATAGCAGAAAAGTAATGGTTTCTAATTTTATCCTCCACTTTGGAGGGAGCATATGATTGAGGTATGCATGTTTAGTATATTGATTGGAGATACAATTATCTTTATCAGAGAAAGTAAGCCAAAATCTCCACTGAAATTCTTAATTAGCTTTCAGATAGGACCATTTCTTTTCTTTTTCTTTTTCTTTTACTTTTTCTTCTTTTCTTTTCTCTTCTTTCTTTCTTTCTTTCTTTCTTTCTTTCTTTCTTTCTTTTTTTTTTTGCAGTCCTAGGGGTTGAACCCAGGGCCTTGCACTTGCATGCTTTCAACGTGCTGGACCTCTGAGCTGCACCCCCATCCCCCCCCCTTTTTTTTTCCTGAGATAGGGTCTTGCTAAGGGACTGCCTCTGGTCTCGAACTTGTGATCCTCCTGCTTCTGCCTCCCGAGCTGCTGGAATTACAGCTGTGCGCCACCGTGCCCAGCTGAAGATATGACCATTTCTTATACTAGTAGTTCTTAACCTCCAGGCTGCTGGAGAACTGTCCATCCATTAAATGGCGTCTGTTTTCAAGGCACTATGAAATATCCATTCTGTGAACATTTGTGGAGCTCTATTGAACTGAATGTAACAGACTTGCCTACATTCTCATTAGGCTTTTCTTTTTTTCTAAATCTAATTTGTCATCGTTTTTTCTAAAGAGGTTCTTTTCAAGAAGTTACATTTTAAATTTGTGAGTTACAAAGCTATCCTATTCATTCTTCTCAAAGGGCAATTATGAGCCATTAAGAGACTAAAGACTATACTATTAATCAGGTAAGGGAAGGATTGATCATTGTCAGTTTCAAGTCCACATTCATCAAGTTGCTCTTTCAAAGGTTACTGTAAAGAGTGACTAGGCCACTTTTTTCCATGATCTGATGGGTGTAAGAAGCACAATAACACTTTTGCCTAGGGATAGGGGGATTGCCTTGTGCCCACTGGTTTCATTCCAGCAGGACAAGTGATGGGAATGTGTGAGTGTAAGCACAGGCTTTCAGGCTTTGCTGTCCTCATAACAGAGGACAGAGATTAGAGGAAAAAAGGGCTTAATATGGGGTGGTGAAAGGAAAACTATGTCTTGTTATTAAGAAGCTTACTCTTTCCATTAATGCTAACAGTTCTGCTTTCCTTTCCATAGATTTCTTGCTTTACGACTTCTAATGTGATTTAACAAAATGTTTATAGCAATTATAGTAACTTTAGCTTGCTTTTGCCATGTTAAATGCATTCACAAATTATTTTGGAATTTCCTCTAATGGATGAATTCAGGTTCCAGAATCAGAGAATAGATTATTGGTGGCTGTTTTCTGAAACTTCATTTATTCTTCACATATGTATTCTGCTCTTTTTTCTCATTTGTCTGCAAGTCTGAAGATCCAATGCTCCTTGCTTCTAATATTTTATGTAGTACCAGAGGAATCATATTCTGCTGAGTAGCAGGGGATCATTGTGCAATCCACTTAGCTCTAGGTTAAGAGGATTTCAAGAAAGCAATCTTAAAAGAAGAGAGGGTAAGTGATGCAGTTCGGTGAAACCTTTCTTTCTATCTCCACTTCTAAAATGCTTCCCAATGTGCTAATCATCACTCCTTTCCAATATAGTACCCTTAACTTCCCTAGTGGGCCTTCCTCCCAATTCTGTCTGTCTTGTCATATGAAAATTGCCATGTGAAAAATTAACTTTTTTTCCTGCCAACTCACAGTGTGTGTGTGTGTGTGTGTGTGTGTGTGTGTGTGCAACTTTTAGAGTTATTCTGATTTTTTAAAAAGCTAATACTATTCCTCTGTAATTATTTCTTTTCATTCATCTTTTTCATCTCACTGTTTGCACTGGAATAGATAGAGAAGAACATAGTTGATGGAGGCTTTAGACTTACGTCCTTGATCAGCCCAGACAGATGTGCTGTTGGTAACACTTCCACAAGAGAGAGGACTTGGTTATGAGAGCAAAAGGAGCTCAAATCTGACTTATAGTTCTCTTTTCAAACCTTACACCCTGGGATTATTTAGCAGGAGTGAAGTGTGTGTGTGTGTGTGTGTGTGTGTGTGTGTGTGTGTGTGTGTGTATGTAACTTTCCACTTACAGTAGGTATCATTTTGTTCTAATTTTGAAAAGTCCCATACAAGCTAAAAGTGCCCCTCAGTGAGCTCCTCAGAGAAAAGTTTAGGTGAAATGAATTAAATTCTTTAAAAGTTCCCTGATTCTATTTACATAAAGATTCAACTAGTCAGCTCTCCTGTTAAAAATATTTTTATATGATGGGAAAGATAATTCTTATTATTAGTTACTAAATTCATGTCATTTACATTTTCATTTCATTTATATCATCTATATATTTCAATATAAACTATTGAGTCCACCATCTGGAATAAAACAGCAAACGCTATATGTTTGGCATATAGCTACACTTATTATGGCATTGTTCAGGTTTTTTTTTTTTTTTTTTTTTTTTTTTTGTGTGTGTGTGTGTGTGTGTGTGGTATGGGGTTGAACCTGGGGCCTTACACTGGTATGCTTTGCAAGTATTGGACCACTGAGCTGCATCCCCATCCCATTTTTTTTTCCACTTTTTGAGACAGGGTCTCACTAAATTATACAGACTGCCTCTGGTCTAAAACTTGCGCTCCTCCTGCCTCTGCCTCCCTAGTTGCTGGGATCACAGGTGTGCACCACCTCGCCTGGCTCGTTGTTCAGTTTTTATTTATGAAGGTACTCCTCTTTGGATGTCATAAAACATAAAGATTACTTTAACTATGTTTCCATTACTTTAACTATATTTATTAAGAACATTATCGACTTGACTTATCCACTCTAAATATCTAATAGTACTCAATTCAGTTGATTCTGTAGAAAAATACCTTTGAAATTATCTCCAAAAAACCTAAAAGTACTTGGGTTCTTGAATTTAGTTTATACATCCATAGATATTTTTCTTATTATTGTGGTACTTTGAGGTTGAACCCAGGGAGTACATTCTTTGCAAATGCATCCCCAGTTTATATGCTGTGTTTTTAGTAGACAAAGTTTTGCTAAACTATGCAGGCTACAACTGGCCCCAAGCTGATGGTCTCCCTGCCTCAACCTTCGGAATTGCTGGGAATAAACACGTGCCACCATGCCCGGTCACAGATATTATCTACAGCACCCACAAAACATATCAAGATGCTTTCCAATCTAAACAACAAAAAATATCCTCAATGTTTTCAGAGCAAAGAAAAAAATGCTAGGATGCTTCTCTAGCTAAACAGATGATGTATTTTTTTTTAATCCTTGGAGTATTTTTCTCTTAAAATGTTCAAGAAAAAGCAAAGTTTAAGGTGACACATTTCTTTCTGCTATAGTCCCTTACCATTCTATCCAGTTCAGATCTTTTCCTTTTGCCCAGGTGGACACTAAAGCTATTTTTCCAAATAAACATTAATACTATTACTTGCAAGGAGTGTTTTTTTCATGAGTTTAACAACTTTAATTATTTTGTTCTTGTTGTTGTTGTTAGGTGCCAGGGAATTGTGTCTGACTCATGGCGGCCCTCACAGGGTTGTCAATGGCTGATTGTTTTGGGATTGCCTCAGGAGTGGATTGCTACGTCCTTCTTCCATTTTTGTGGTGCTAGGAATCGAATCCCTGATTTCAGAGACTACAGAGTGGTGCTCTACCAACTGAGCTAATTCTAAGCCCCTTAATTATTTTAGTTTAGGATAAATCATCTTTCTCAAGACATGCTCACACAGAGTCAGATTCCAATTCAAGTTCTCTGTCTTCCAAATTGTGTGCTCTTAGATTATTAATCTCACTATTCCATTTTATCATTTAATATCTAGAACTTAAGAATACTTCTTAGTTTGTGTGTGAATTATATGAGATAATGCTTATGGTGATGCCTACCCTAAGGCACAGTAGATGTCAAGTAAATAGAACTATTAACTAATTTGTTTTTAGTTTTAAGAACTTTATTTACCTCTAGGGTGCCTATTTTAGCAAACAAAAAGATGTTCAGTTAAATTTGAATTTCAGATAAAAAATAAATAAGTTCGTATGATTAAGAGTCAATTATAGCAAGGGATATAACCTTCAATAAAAGATATATTGTTTATTTGAAATTCACAATTCACTATGCCTCCTATACATTGCTTGGCAACCCTTGTTGTTGTTGTTGTTGTCTGACTCATAGTGACCCTATGTACAGCAGATTGAAATACTCCCCAATTCTGTGTCAGGCACAGGATCTTTGCAGACACTGTATAAATCCAAGGCAACCCTACTGACCTCATATGCTTTATGACAACCTCTCATATCCAATCTATATTAATATGTGAATTAGAAAATTAGTGAATTAGTGAATTAGAATATTACAATCTCTTTTTTCCTTCTTCCTTCTAGCTATGTTTGCTCTTAACTTTTTTTTTTTTTTTGATGGGACTGTGGGGATGAACCCAGGGCCTCAGGTGTATTTTGCAAGACCTCCCACTGAACAACACTTCCAGCCTCCTATTTTAATTTTTTAAATGGAGACGGGCTCACTGAGTTACACCAGCTGCCTCTGCCCTTAAACTTGCAATCCTCCTGCCTCTGCCTCCCTAGTTGCTGGGAATACAGGTAGGGGCCATACACTTGGCTTCTTAACAAAATATTCTTAATCGTGCTTTTCATAGGAGATATATATATATATATATATCAAATATATATAGGTTCAAATATAACATTGTACCTGCTCAGACCAGTGATTGTGAAGTAATGAATTTATATTCAATCATTTTTCTTTCCTAAAGAAATTCACTTTTTGTTTTTACTTTTTTAACAGTTTCTGGAAAGAAAACATGTTATGAATTATAATTTATACTACAAAGATACTCTTTCAATGGTAAAAAAATAATCTTTCCTTTAGAAAGCTATTCCCTGGTTGATTTAAAATTATTTATGAAAATTCAGTGTACTCTCACTTTTCAACTTGAGAATAAAGTGAAGTACAGCTAGTATAATTTCCTTTGCCCAAAGATTTATTTGTAGCACCCACAAAACACATCAAGATGCTTTCTAGTCCAAACAACAACAAAAAAGATCTCTAAATATTTTCAGAGAAAAAAAAATTAGGTTGCTTCTCCAACTAAGGCATGTGATATATTCTTTGTAATTCCTCAGAGTATCCTTCTTTCCAAACATTGCAGAAAAATAAAAGTTTAAGGTGATATATTCCTTTCAGTTATAGTTCCTCACCAGTCTATCCAACTCAGATCTCTTCCTTTTCCCTAGGTATACACTGCAGTTATTTTTCCAAGAGACCAAAGTTAATAAGCAATGCCTCACACAGAACTTTTCAATGATTGCCTGTTGACGATTCCAGACTCCTCATTGTCATATAGCAGGGTAACCATATTTTATACTCGATATTAGAATGTTTTGAGAATGAAATGTAATAAAACAATTAATAGATTATACATATTGATTGACAAGCTTATTTTACTGAATGAGTGCACTTAAAAAATTATTTCTCTTCAGATTGTACTTTTGAAACTAATTTTGTTGTTGTTGTTAGGTACCATTAAGTAGGGACCGAGCCATAGCAACTCTATGTACAACATAATAAAACAGTCTCTAACACTGTGCCATGGACATGATCTTTTAAGTCTATTGTCACACTCACTGTGTCAGTCCATCTAGTCGAGTGTTTTTCTTTTTTGTTCATTGACCTGCCACTCTCCCAAACATGATGTCCTGCTCCAGGGACTCGTCCCTCTTGACAACATGTCCAAAATACATAAGACACAGTCTAGCTATCCTTGCTTCCAAGGAGCACTCTGGTTGCACTTCTAGGATGGATGTGTTGGTTCTTTTAGCAGTCCCTGGTATATTCAATATTTGTCTCCAGCACCATAACTCAAAAGCACCAGTTTTTCTCCAGATTCCCTTATTCAACATCCACTCTTCACAAGCATATGATGCCACTGATAATTTTAAAGAAATAAGAATATAACCACAATAAAGCAAGTTAAAAAATAAACATCATACTGTTTAAAGCATAATGGTAATATAAAAGTAATGATCTTAGAACATATTTAACATATTTTAGTGAACTTCTTGGGTATATCATTCATATTAGTTTTATGTTATGTGTATTTCTATAAGAAAGTATATTTTTCATGAGCTTTTAAGATGTTAAGCATTTTCAAAAGATTCCTGCAATGTTCATGAACATTGCACCTAATAATTGATTACAATTATTATTTTCCTTTCTTCATCCCTCTGTATAGACCATATATCTGAGAGAATATTATCTGTATAAATGCTGAAGATAAATGGTAATTGAAAGCAAACTCTTCAGTAGAAGGAATGATCAATTCTATTATTTTTGTAGGAAAATATTATTATTTACTTCTAAATATGTTGCAGGGATCTAGACTTTTGTTCCTAGTTAGTGTATCATTTTTTGAAAAACATTTTTACAAGTCAAATCTTATAAAAATTAGTGTGTCTATGACTTTTTAAATGTTTAAGCAAATTAGATTTTAAAAATAATTGACTCTTTCAATTACCTTTCGCATTTATATAGAATATAAGTTTATTGAAAATGAGAGTTCTATCAAAAGATTCTTCTCGAAGGTCAACATATTTGAAAATCCAAATACGAACTTGCAAAATTAAATCTTTTGTGCTATTTTTGCTCATGAAATTTAATTTATTCATTTTATTACTTGACTAGGAAGAGAACATTTTAGATGTGTTCTTGCTTGCAAGCTGTATTTTCAACAACTATAATTTGCTAAAAGCATAAAAGGTGAAATTATTTTTGCTCTTAAATTCAGCATATTTGCTTCCTCATTTATAAAAATCTCTATTGGTTTCTCCTTGATATTTCAGTATTCATGAACCATTTTTTTACTGTTAGGATTTTAAAATTAATTCCCTTATTTATTTAATTTAAGATATAGAGTAAATAATAAATTAAAATGAAATGTTTATGGTTTCTGTGATTGATACAATAAAAATAACTAGACAGCATCAGTTGTTGCCTGACTCATGAGCTTAAATGTAAAAGATTTCTTCTTACCCCTTGAAATTTCCTAATTTTCTCTGTAAGTCAATAAAAAATTAGATCAAATTAAATTATTTAAATATAAACCTGAGATTGGATAACATTAAAATATTTTATATGCATACAGATCACTATCAGATATGAATGACATTCAGAATCTCCTATTATGTTTAGAGCTGAACTTAGTCTTCACTCTCATACAATACCATATTTATAGAAAAAATATTGAGGATGAGAATATGAATAACCCAAATGAATGGAATCCCTTCCAAAAACAACAAATTTACTTATTTGGATGATAATGGTGGTGGTTGTTGTTGGTAGGTGCCGTCCAGTCGGTATGTGACTCATAGTGACCCCTATACAACAGGGGAAACACTATTATCAGTGCTTCTCTGCTGTTCATAGGGTTTTCAATGGCAGATTGATTTTTGGGAGTAGGTTGCCGGGTCTTTCTCCCAAGCTTACAGTATCTGATGTTCCTAGGCGGTCTCCCATCCAAGTACTAACCAGGCCCAACCCTGCTTAGCTTCCGAGATCTGACAGGATCAGATGCCACAGGGCTATGGCTGCAGGAGATAATGGTGGTGGATGATATAATAAAGAAAAATGGAATAGTCTTTGAGGAAATATAAACATGTATTTTAAAGTATTTGACTTTAGTTGCTCTATTTATCAGTTCTTTGCCTTTGGCCAGTTGTTTAACCATTTTAGGACTGAGCTTTCTAAGAATAAGATTGCTGATAAATTGTAAATAAATTAATATTTGTCTCATGCCTAATATATAATTCAGATCAATTCACTGAAACATTTATTAAGCAACTAATGTTTGTAGTACTTTTATGGAACTAGATTTTATAGATGAAAGGGAGATGCAGAAATACATAAAGTATATGTTTAAAGCCAGATATTGTAGCTCATGGCTATAATCCCAGCATTCGGGGGGAAGATGAGGCAGGAAGATTACAAATTTGAGGCCAATGTGCACCCCATGGTGAGCTTGAGGCCAGTCTGTGCTACATAGTAATACTTTGTCTTGAAAAACTCAAAGGAGAACATGTGCATGTGTTTGTGAATTATACATACAGATACATATATCTGTAAGTATATGTGTATGTTGTTAGGTGCCATTGAGTCAGTATCCGACTCATAGTGACCCTATGTAGAAGAGGTGAAATAATATTGTTACTGCTTCTCTGCTATTCATACGGTTTTTAATGGAGGATTGTTTATTGAGAGTGGGTTGACGAGCCTGTCTCCCAAGCCTATAGCACCTGGTGTTCCCAGATGGTCTCTCACCTGAGTACTAATCAGGCATGACCCTGCTTAGCTTCTGAGATCTGATGGGATCAGATGCCACAGGGGTATGGCTGCACCTTCATGAGAAATTGCGTGTCTACTTAAGTTAGTAACAAAATGTTGAGGATAAGCCAAACTATGTAAAGAACTAGTGTTACTGGACAGCAAGGTATCTCTTCAGGACTTTGCTCTCCTTAACAAAACAAAACAAAAACATAGACCCCAAAGGAACTTGGTGGAAAGTTTATTTAGAGTTGGAAAAGAAGGCAATGTCTCTAAACGCTGGGGTAATCAGACTGGGGATATAGGTTGGCATGGGAAGAAGGGGACACCGAAAGACAAAGGCATGGAAAAAGTTGCACCATCTGAGATGTAAATCAGAAAGTGAGCAGGGACAGTAGTGAAGATCGTGGACCAGTTGCATGCACAGTTCTGAGTTAGAGGTAAGAAAATATGTGGGTTTAACAATGAGGCTGCAGGTGGGTCTGAACAACTGAGTAAAACAGCCAATGGCTGTACACCTCTGTGGAGTTCTTCGGACATTTGCTGGCATCTGGCCCCTGCGGACCCTGCAAACATCTCTGCACATTTTAGCCTCTGCGGACTCTGCTGAGAACTGTGAGTGATTAGATGCTGCTTACATCTGCAGACCACTGAGGACAACTGCCATATGCACTGTAGAGAGCTACGGACATTACTCTGGACTTTTGCTGAGTGAACACTTCTGAGAACTGTGGACTACTGAGGACTGCTGAGAGCTGTGAACATCTGTGGGCTTCTGAAGACATTTGGACACTACAATGAGAGGTGGTCCTTCTGGGGCTTTTAAGTCCATATCATATTCAGGGGACAGATACTCCGCTGTTCTTTTTAACCTTGTCTTCAGGCACATCAGATTTCTGTAACACTTCAGTCTAGGGTACCTTCCTTGGGCTGTAAGGCAGGATTTGGATTTGTTTGTTTTTTGCAGGAGGGTCCTGCCTCAAATGAGAATCTCCTTTTTCTAGCCAGACATATGGGGACCTGTTGTTATCTGTTGTCTTCACATGTAAAGTGAGTTACTAGTTCCAGACTGGGCTATTTTACAAAGGTGCTACAGGTTAGAGATTAGACAATTTGTAAAAGAATATTATCTCCTGGCATTCCCGTTATGTAAAAAGGTAATACTTACCAACGTTTTACTTCCTGACCATCAGATCAAGTACTAACTACTTTGTCTCAGAGTCATCAGAGACATTGATATTCATGTCTCAAGTGTGGCTGGGAAGCAGATAGCTACAGAGGATCCTTGTTGTTGTTAGGTGCTGTTGAGTTGGGTCCAATTCATAGCGACCCTATGTACATCAGAACGAAAGACTCCCCTATTCTGTGCCAGGCACATGATCTTATTTATGTTTAAGGACATTGTTGCAGATACTGTGTCAATCCATCTAGTGCAGGATTTTCCTTTTTTTCGTTGACCTGCCACTCTCCCAAACATGATATTCTTCTCCAGGGATTGGTCTCTCCTGACTACACGTCCAAAATACATAAGATGTAGTCCAGTCATCCTTATTTCCAAGGAGCACTCTGGTTGTACTTCTTCTAGGACAGATCTTTTGGTTCTTTTGGCAATCCATGATATATTCAATATTCATCTCCAACACCATAATTCAAAAGCATCAATTCTTCTCCTGGCTCCCTGTCCAATGTCCAGCTTTCACAACCACATGATGCAATTGTAAATACCATGGCATGAATCAGGCCCACCTTAGTCTTCAAAGTAACATCTTCACTTTTCATTACTTTAAAGAGATTTTTTGCCACAGTTTTCCTCAGAGTAATGCATTGTTTAATTTCTTCACTGCTGCTTCCCCAAGTGTTGATTATAACCTAGTAAAACAAAATCTTGGACAACCTCAATCTTTCTTCCACTTATCGTGAAATTGCACACTGACCAGTTCTAAGGATTTTTGTTCTGTTGATGTTTAGTAGCAATCCATTCTGAAGACTATGTTCTCTAATCATCACCAGTAAATATTTCAAATCGTACTCAATTTCAGCAAGCAGAGTTATGTCATCTGCATAGTGCAGGTTGTTAATGAGCCTTCCTCCTTCCTGCCTAGCTCCCTTATTGCTAACACATGAGTGTCCATAGGAAACCTGAGTTGCTAATGGGCTTAAAGTTGATGAGGAATTCAAAGAAGTTCCACGTACGGAGAACATATTTGGAAGAGGGGTGGGGAGTGGACATTGTTATAGATTCTAATTATAGGAAGAAGCAGAGCATGCAAGATTTCTTGGGTGGAGGAGTTGCACTGTGTTACAACTTGATATTGGATGGAAGACCCAATACATTTGTATTTTCTTGACCTCATCTCTTCAGCATTACTTTCTTTGCTCATTTTTATGGCCTCAGCCATAGCCTTGACATTAATTAAAACACTCAAATTTTGCTAAGAAAACTAAATGAAGGCTTAAGGATATCTCTTCCCATTGTTTTCACTCATCTGCAAACTCCTGTCAACTTTTCAATAGTAATAGCCGGGGTGGGGGGGTCTAGGGTCTGACATTACTGCAGCACTGGGGGTGGGATCTGGGAAACTAGAAGCAAACTTCAGTCCTTGGCCATATTTATAAAATGGTTTTGAAATAGACCTAGAAGAGAACTTACAGCATTAATTATTTATAGTTGGAAAAGAAGAAAATGTCCTGAAAGCCAGGGCAAATAGGCTTAGGGAGAGGAGTTTGAGGATTTAGGCCAGCTTGAGGAGAAGGGAGCCAGGAAGATTAAAAAAAGAGAGGAAGTTCGGGTTTCTGAGATAGAAATAAGACAGCGGGCAGATCCAGAAATGAAGGTTCATGAACAGCAATACTTAACACTTCTGATGTAGAGGTTGAGAAGTGTTTAGGCCCACAAATGAGGCTGCAGGGGTCTCTGGACATCTGTGGACAATTGTAGACATCTCTGGACAACTGTAGACATTGTGGATTTCTAGGGGTAGCCCTGGACACTGATGAACACTGAAGACATTGCTAAGGCCTGTGGACACTGCATATCTAGATATTGCTGAGAACTGTGGGTAACTGAAAATAGCCCAGAACTGTGGGCAAAGTCCACAGCGTGGAGATGAGAGAATCTGGGAGTTTTTACATCTTTTTCTTACCAAAGAAATGGATATTCCCCTTCTCTTTTTTATTTTTACTTTATGTGTGTCAGATTTATCTCACTCTCTGGCTTAGACTGGCCTTTCCCCACTGTAAAATTGGTTTTCCTGTTTGGCAGAGTGGTCCCTGCTCAAATGAGAACTCACTTTCCTAGCCTGGACATAGAGGAACTAGTGGCCTTTCTATGTAAAGTGAGTTCTGCTTATAGCTTAGACCATTTGTAAGGTGCAATTGATTATAGACCAGGTTATCTGTAAAAGGATATTACCTCCTAGCAATCCTACTATTTGCAAAGGATATTATCTACCAAGGAAGTACTGACCACAAGATCAAGTACTGATCACTTTGTCTCAGAGAAAGCTCATATGGATAATCATGTCTCAAATGGTGCCTTGGGAAGAAGATAGCTGCATAATCCCCTTTATTCTTTTTCTTCCTGCCTAGTATCCCCTAGTATTGAGACCTTCTATACTTTTTCCTTGGTCAGTTTCCTTTAGCTCACTTCTGTACTCTTTCTGCTTAAATTATAAGGACTCTCAAAAGTGTTCTGCAATCCAACTATGTATCAGAATTATTTGTACTTTAATAGGTATTTCCATGAGACTCCTTACTCTTGGGATAAAGACCGTGCCTTACAAGGTAGATCACAGCTTGGGTATAGCTCATCTACTTTTTAAAAAGTTTTATTGGTAATTTTATGTAAATCCAATCTTCTAACTGATGTATCACCTATGTCTTATACTTCCTTTCATTTTACCATTCTCCCATCTCTGCCAAAATATTTTTTAAAAACATGTAAGTGCTGGTCATCTCATGAAAAAGTAAACCATATAACAATATCATTTCTTGTTATTAAAAAATGGTGATCTTTACCCAGACATTGACTTTCAGTTCTTAAAAATTATTTTTCTTTTCTAATGAGTTTGTTCTTTTGTTTTCTCAGTCTACTTCTTCAATTGTTTAATCCCTACAGATGGGATTTAATCCCTATCCAATGTTCTCTCTTTCTTTAACAGAGTAACTTCTTCTCTGATCTTACACTATCAGGGATTTGTAGCTCCCTCTTTTTATCCTAACAAGAGAAAGATCCATTCTTCCAAGTAAGAACAAGCAGGGTCTCTTCTTATCCCACGTCCAAAAGGATTGTTAGGTGTTATTGAGTCAGGTCTGAATCATAGCGACCCTATGAACAACAGAACGAAATACTGCCCAACACTGTGCCATGCCAGGCACTATGTCAGTGCTTCCCTGCTATTCATAGGGTTTTCAATGGTGGATTCTTTTGGGGGTGGATTGCCAGGTTCTTCTACCTAGCCTGCAGCACCTAGTATTCTCAGGTAATCTCTCATCCAAAGACTAACTAGGCTGACCCCGCTTAGCTTCAGAGATCAGGCAAGATTGGATGCTGGGGTACCATGGTTAGGCGATATGTCCAGAAAGCTATTTATTGATCATCTGCTCATCTTATTTGGTAGCACCTGTCTTCTTCCTTTTGTTGTCCACTGATTCCTTCCTTAGGCATTTAAAGATCAATATGTCTTGTTCTTCCCCCTGCAGATCCCATCCTCCTTTACAAATCTCATTTGGCTCCTATGATGCCACTCTCTCCTGGCCTTTGCATTTCAAATCCTTTGTCAATTCCTTCTGTTGTTTATTCTACCTATTGTTTAAATCAGCATTTATCAGAATAAAGTTCCAGCACTAAACAAGGTAAAGTAATTTCTCCTTCAGTCTTTTTTTTTATAATGAAGTATTGAACCCCAGACCTCACACATGCTAGGCAAATGCCTTACCGCTGAGCTGCACTCCCAGCCTCTTTTAATAATATTTTATTTTGAGACAGTGTCTCAGTTGTGCAAGCTGCCTCTTGCCTCAAACTCACAATCCTCCTACCTCAGCCTCCCAAGTTTCTGAGATTACAAGTGTGCACCGTCGTGCCTAACTTCTTGTATTCTTTGTACGTGCTTTAGTTTTGTAGTAACTAATAAGTAGATTGTCTAATATATTGTAGATATTCATTAAGTGACATTTAATAGATATTTGAATAAAAATCAGTGCTCACTCTGGATAAAATGAAGCTAGCTTATTTAATATTTCTTTGTAATTTTCTTGACCTCTCTAGATATAATTTTCTTCTCTTACAAAACTCCCTGGGCTATTTAAATCCTTCCTGGCTTTTCATGATATTTTCAATAAAATTATTTGTGTGATGCTTGTGCCAAGCATGGACTAGAAGTAAAATTGATCCTGCGCCATTTTCACAGTTCCTCTATTTACAACAATCTATAGCAGTCTAGTGCAGCAGTGTTCAGCTTCTTGAATCTATTGAATGACAGAAACAAAGGTCATCAGGGAGGGAAGTGAATAGTCCCTAAATTGAAAGAAGGGTGGAGGTTCTATTGGATCCATAGAAAGGATTTCTGTAGAAGTACCAAATACCCCATGCAACAATAAGGAATATCAACCATCATTTGTTTGAGGCATGTATTGAATAGCTTTTCTTATAAAACCCAGGCTGTTTTATGGAACAATCTGAAAAGGATATTAACTATTGATGAGGCATTTAGAGAAGCAGGAAGGTAAGATAAGATATTGTTGATAGGAGTGAACAGCTGAGTACACCGATTTTCTTTCTTAAGCAATAAACAAACCCAATCACTGTACAACTCAAAGATTCATATGGATTGGAATAAGGCTCAATTTGAAGGGAAAAAAACAATCTCAGTAGGCTGAACTGCTGTTCAGTATATATATTCCTATGGGACAAAAGAGATAAAAGGAAATGTCACTGTCCTGGGAATGAGGAAATAGTCTATGGTTTGCCTAAGTTTGTCTCCTGATACATATAATACACTGCTCAGATCATACAATTCCAAAGGCCCCTTAGGGCTCTGAAATGGTGCACCTCTAACTCCTGCATTTAACACCTTCTCAAGTGAAGCAGGATTGCCAGAGAACTGTTCTTCACCTGTGTCATTACCAAGGAAATCAATCACATGAGTATATGTTATACCTTATTATAAATGCCCAGATGTATAGCTCAGAAATATACCAATTAACTGAATATATGAGCCATTTCTCCCTATATTTGTGAGGACATGTGTACTAACTTTTCCAACTTTAGCTTGTTTGAAGAGTCCAAGTCTTAAATGTTACATAGCTTAAGTATGTGCATGTGAGCAATTCTCTTTTTACATGAATTATTATAGGAACCAGAGTCTTTTTTATTGTTCTTGTTTGTTTTCTGTTGTTACTGTTGTTATTTCTTTTTCTTCTGACAATGGAATTCTGGCTTTTAAATCCTATTTCCCAAAGAGAAAAACTCAGGTAATTAGATTGATGATGATTATTAGATGAAATATTTCAGTCCCAAGGGAAACCACTTACTCATGCTGGGTACATACGACTAGCATTCTCATTAAGCTTTGAAGACACATGGCCTATGCCAAGGAAGCCTTAGAAGCCATTACCAGAACTTCAGTGGGCAAATGACCTAGGATAGCAATGTACCTTTTCTCTAACTCCTAAACATTGGTTTTAGCTGCTTTTGCCTCTCACCTCTGTTTGATTATATTGAAGGTTTATTTTACTTTGTATTAGCACTATTTTCCATCCAGTTATACCTCTGCTTCCTGCAAGACATTGTAATCTCCTATAGGGCAGGGGCAGAACCTTGCCATCTGCATTCCCCGGTCAATCATGTGCATCCTCTATATCACAGGTGCCAGTGAGACCTTCACTATGTATGTTAAGTAGATTTAATCCTAGAGGGCAGCTTTTACAGGGTAGCATGGGTAGAGGAACAACTCAGAAAGAAGTAAAAAAAATTACTTCAGCTTATTTTTTTCTTCTTAACAGATATCATAAAGAATTGCACGTGTTTCCAGGAGAAAGTGAGAACTTCCAGTAAGTAAAAAGTTTGCATCTTTTTTCCAACTGAAATGTCACATAACATATGAAGCATCAATTTCAGGTAATGGATTTGACAGATTAGTTTCTTAGAAAAATAAGTAAAAGGTAGCAAAAAAGGTGTTTTAAAATTACACTTTCTATGGTAATTCACTAAAAATTGAATTAACTGGGCTCTCCAGAAAAAATGAACCTGTTGAACATTCATACATAGATATAATTTATTATAAGTACTGGGGTCAGATGATTAAGGAGACTAGCAAGTCCTGAATCTTCACAGTCAGTGGTGTAGTTCAGGTTTGAAGGCTATTAACTTCTGTAGAACCATGAAAAACTGATATCTCATCTTAAGGGCCATTAAGCAGAAGAATTCTCTCTCACTAGAAGAGAGTCAACTCTTTCTGTCCAGGCCTTCAGTTGATTAAGTGAGACTCACCTATGTCAGAGAGATCATTCTGCTTTGCTCTGTCTACTGATTTCAATGTTATTTTCATCCAAAAACACCCTCATGAGTATACTCAGGATGTCTGACCAACTCCCCACTGGGCAGTCAACTTGACACATAAAACTAAACACCACAGAGACTAATAAGTAAATAAATCTCTATCTTACACAAATGCTGAGAAATAGACCTGGGTGTGTGTGTGGGTAGTGACAAGTCTAGGACACAAAGTGGGTTGGAAGGGACCCTTCTCCAATATAATTCTAATCCCTAGAGTTAAGGAGCAGCTTTGGAGCTTGTGGTGATACGTAAGTGTGTCTAATTGAGGACTATACATATTGACTATACATATGACCAGAGGACGGGTCTAGAACTCAGATGATCTAAATGAGCCAGATGTGGACCAGGACTTTATTTGTGGCTTGACCTCAAAATGTATCCTGTCCAAAATGGAAGCCATGATGATACCTTGGTCAACTTTGTTCCTGTGTCCAACATTAATGAAAATTTTGGAGTTTTCTTTGTCACTACTGTACAGTTAACCAGGTAAAGTGATGATAGCTCCTGATAGGCAAGAAACAATACCATGTCCACTTGTAGTCTTTTAGGCTCTCTGGTCCTAGTAACATAGCCTCTTCTTTAATCTACCAGTTCTGAGTCTGAAATTTCACTCAGATTTTAACACTGGAGAACGGAAATTAGCATTTTCTTTGGATAATGGCATTTGGCTTCTAGATTCCACACCTTTTGTTGCTTTTGATTCCATAGATTGAGTAATATGCCCTCCGCTACCCATATATTTTGCTCCTAGAGATACCATGTTTTGTTAACCATTTCTGTAACTTTTTGAAGTTCAGCTTCCCCAGCTTTCCCTCCTTTCCAGTCACTCATAGTAATAATCATGACCACCAGCTTCTAAAGTCAAGTCATACCTCCTGTCTTCTGATATTACAATATCCTGTCACACCCGTGGCCAATGTTGGCTCTGTCCTCTGGCAGCATCTATAAGGAATAGCCCTAGTTTACAGAGCAGAGGCTCCACTGAACTAGTAAATGATGCTATTTCTCTTCTCCCTAGTGTACTAGAGGCTGCTTCAGTATGTGGTATATCCTTTGTGATCTCCCATGGAAGTTACTGTCCTAGGGCTTGGGAGGCTGACATACTGTGTACACTCTAGTATGCCATGTCTCTATTTCAACTTTTTCTCTACCATCCGTCACAGTTAGTTCTGATGGTTGTACCACACTTAGCATGTAACATTAGCATCTCTTTTTCTAGAAGCCACTAACACCTAGTCTCTGCTGAAGTGTTGGTCCTGTATTCAGAAAAAGTACCCTCCACTCAATAATTCTCTTAACCATCATATAACCTAACCTTCTCAAAATCAAGAACTATGCACACCTTCACTGCTTCACCAGTACCTGCTATAGTCCATGCTACTTGTCGTCCCTCATCAGGCCAGTGTGTGCTCACTTACTGACTAGATGGAAAGGGAAGGGAATATACTAAGGGCCCATACTGTCATGTGGAAGAGAACCATCTGCAAAGTCTTCCAGTAAAAGGACTGTAACAGTTTGTATACTCAGAGGGCTCTCAGGAAATTCAGATTAAAATGTTTTCTGAAGAATCAACCTTAATGTTTCCATCACATCTGTCAGGATCCCACTCTATCTGAAGCAGAGTCTTGGCTGTGGCAGAGCAGACCTGCCTGTATTGAGTTTAAATTTCTGTTGGGCTCAGCTCTTCTTAAATCTTGATCCTCATCCTCAGCTTTCACTGTCTTGTCACTGAAGGAGATGTGGCCCCCTTTTATATATTACCCAAAGAAGTCTTCTGAATTCAACATTTAGCTTTGAATTGTGAATTAATCATTCTCAGCTTTTCATTTTCTCAACTTTTTCTTAACAATAGCCACCTAATTCCAGTGTTCTTACAGTTACTGTCCCACCTATGTTTCTTGAATCATTGATGTATTTCAAGAGCCTATGGATTGCTTTCACCTGGCATAGCACCTTAGTTTACTAGTTTGGAAGTTTTAGCCCCCACACCCCATTTTGTACTGGCACAATATATGCTTTGCTGATCACCAGTGATGTCCTTCTTGCCAGGTGGGTAGCAAGTGGTTCCACTCTAAATTTCATGTGAGTGGCTGCTTTCTTACATCCTTTCCAGTTCCAAAAAACAAGGCTTGAAGTCCCTGGGAGGTAAAACCAGAACTTTTGCAAAATTGGAATGAAACTTGGCCTTAATTTCCTCAGGCTGTCATAGCAATATACCTTAGACTGTGGCTTTGAAAACAAACTTACCATCTTACAGTTCTAGAGGCTACAAATCCACAAGCTGCCCATAGGGTTTGGTTTCTGATGAGGGCTTTCCCTCATCAGATGCTGTCTTCTGGCTGCATCCTTATGTAGGGAATAGAGCAGTCCTAGATATCTCTTCTTTTATGATCACTAGTCCTACCAGATCAAAACCCTTTCTCTCATGCAGTTACATGGGGTGGGAGCTTCAATGTATGAATTTGGGAGTTGATATTCAGTCCATAGGCAAAGGGTAGCCCTGATACCCCCACATTAGATAGTCATTGGCTGTCAGCCTCCTGAGTATGTGTGATGTTCCTGGACCAAGTGCCTTAGCAGAGCTAATCTCCAAGGAAAGTTGACAAGTGAAGGTCACTTGGCACTGGTGCTTTGAGCAATGTCTACCACATGCTTCCTCAAGGTAATTGCCCTCAACTGAAGAGAATCCCGTCAAATAGTCCTGCTTGCTTCCTAGGGACAGCCCTGATTCCGTGACTGGTTGAGAGGGGTATGCAGAGCTGGTCACAGCCCCCAATTCGGAATTCTGCAGGGTTCTCTTAGCTCCAGAACTCCTGTATGGTTTCCTGAATCCTTGTTGCTATTGCAACACAAATCATTTTCTTTCTACCAGTGTTCCTCCTTCACTCCCTCCTGTAGCTATTAATCACTAAAGTACTTCCTGAGAAACTTCCTATTCATGAATCTTCACCTTAGACATTGTTCCCAACGAATCCGACCAGTGCTCTTGGAGATCAATACAAGTATTTTAAAAATGGAAGAATTTTGTAGCAAAGACTTTTCCTGGGGTTACCTGTGTTTTTATGTATCAGAAAATTTCATGAAAGACTAAATAAGAGTAGCCATAAAAATATACCCACAAAATTTGTATTGAATTGGCTATCAAACTGCTATAAATATATAATTATAATCACTATTAAGTCTGTATTATGCAACAGTAGCATTTGTGAAATAGGCTTTTTTTGTGAACCAGAAATTTGCATTTGGAAATGCAGAGCCAGTAAATTGTAGTTCAGTGAATTGCAAGTCTAAAAATTGAAATTCAAAATAAGTATATTCTTTATTCAGAGTCATATATCATATTGAAAATAATCTACATTTTATTAGAAAAGAACACTTTAAGAAACCTTCAGAAAATTGTTTCACCTAGATATTTGTAATTTCATATTTCTTAATGTTATTACTTAAATTTGTATTCAGCTGTTTCTCTTGTATGTATTTAGTCTGAGCAAAGCGATTTTCCATCAACATGTATACCTCCCTAAAACTGATAAAGTATATGATGATAATGTTGAAAATTATTTGGACAGAATGATCTATCAATTATTTTGCATATTCCAAATTCCAAAATTCATTACATGCTATACATTTATTTTTTTACTTTTTCAATCCTTTCCTATACCTAGAAAGAAAAAAAAAAACAGAAATAAATCATTCAAGTCACTCAAATTCAGTGTTGCCTATATGAAGCTCAGGTTCTGTTTTAATTGGGTGAGATTTCTCAGCAGGTGGTACAATTTAGTATTTAATACTCAGGCTCTGATGTTAGAAATGAAATGTTGAGTGCTATTTTGCTACCTGTTAGTAACCTTTGGGCTCTTATTCTCTCTAAGACTTAGAATCTTTATGTCTAAAGCAGGACTGATGATGATAATAATGCTCACACAAAAGAGTAGTGCAATGGATAGAAAATTATTGCTTGAGAGTCTATCATATAGCAAGCAGTCAAGAAAGGTGGGGTGCTATTATAGCGAACTATATCTACTTTTATAAATTAGATTTTGTATATAAAAGGAGCTTGGGAAACTATAAAGCATTATGCATAAGTTCAGTTTTAATAAACTACTACCTCCCATGTCAGAGCTCCATGATTAATAATGAGTAGTAGTTTCAGTTGCTGTGCCAAAATTAATATATTTATGTGTTAATAATCCTCACAAGAGAATAAAAATTAGGATAAATTTCTCCTGCTTTTGGAAGGAAGATTTGAAAATCAGAGGGGCAAATGATTTATCTGAAGTCAAACATCTGCCACACAGTGGAACTGAAAGCAAAGTTTTTATTTTGATGAATTCAAGATTTGTAGCTCCTTCCTTATGCTACATAAACTTTCTAAGGAAAATGGTGAGAAGACATGTAATTAACTGCAATCCTTATCCTTTAAAATTTCTTCATCATCAACGTTTAAAGGCACTTTAATTCCTGAATTTCTCATGCTCTCCGCTTTCTCTTAATCACAGAAATTTTCTACAAAGGGCAGTCATAGCTCACTGGCTTTGTGGGTTTTTATGTAGTCCCATTTACAGGGCACATGTTCTTAATCTCAAAATTGCTGGCAATTTTATGGCCCATAATAACACACTAAACTATCCATGGGCAAAAGCCCAAAAATGATGAGAACAAAGTATACATGGGTCTCATTTCATACATTCACTGTCATCATGCTACTTGACATTACAGTTTGCTGGTATCATAGCCAATTAGATTCACAAAAGCAATCATTAACACTTTACTATTTTTATGACTCTGAAGAATATTAACCTCCTTAGTCTACATACTTCTTAAAAAATAAAAACACTGTCACTACCCATGTCTCCCTTCAAGATCTGAGTTTTCTGGGACCTAAAAGCCCAGGGATTTAGCTCAGTGGGTAGAGAACTGCTCTGCAGTCTCTGAGGTCCTGGGTTCAATTCCCAGCACTGCAAAAATGGGAGAAGGACCTGGCAATCCACTCCTGAGATAATCCCCAAACAATCATCCATTGAAAACTGCATGAGTGTCACTATGAGTTGGACATGACTCCATGGAACCTAACAACAACAAAAAGCCTGTTCCAGTTGAACAGGGGCCAAACACCCTCATCCCTAAAGTAAGCTGCTAGCCCACCTGTATCCGGCTGGCAAATGTTTTAATGTTCTAGCTTCTAGCTTCTAGCTAATGTTCAAGAAGTTTAATCTTCTTTACGTTCCTATCTGTGCCTTCTTAAAAGAATGTTTGATTTATGTCTTTTTCTTCCCATGCCAATGACTTTATCTTGAAAACAAAATGGGGCAGAGGGACAAAAACAAGCTTTTCTCTTAATAAGGCATTTCTCTCTTTCTTCTCTATAGAGCTCATACTCTGGGTATATCTTTACTAGAAAAATAAGAACAATTTCTCTGAAGATGATAGGGAGATTGGGTCATCCTAGACTTGTATATTTTTGGTATATCAATATCTGTTGTAATTATTTGAAATAGTCCTTAAAACTCTGAAGCTAACTTAGATTTCTTAGATTGTCTTAAAATTTATGCTTCTTTTACACTTTAACTGTGACTAAGTAGTGTGGGAAAACCATAGCACTGAAGGAAAAATTCAATGATAACAAAAATTTTACATTGCATGGTATTACAATATGTGTGTGCATGTGCATGTGTGTGACAGCAGGCCCTCCTCATCTCTGGAGGGTGTGTTCTAAGACCCCTGTGGAAGTCTGAAACCACAGATAGTACCAAGCCCTATATATACTAGATTTTCTCTTAGGTGCCCTGCAGTATAGCCACACAATAACAGAGTTAATCTTCCCTTCCATGTTTTATGCCCTACTGCATCCTTTGCATCTGTCTTCTTAGGCTTTGTAGTCATTATTATGTAAACTGAGGGTTACTTGAATGCAAGCACTGCCATCATGTGACAGATGATCTTAGTGGTCAGCCACTAAGTGGCTAAGGTAGCATATACAGTGTGGATGTCCTGGACAAGGGAATGATTCATGTCCAAGGCAGGATAGAGTAAGATGTAGCAAGACTTAATCACTTTCCTTAGCATGATGTATAATCCAAAACTTACAGATTGTTTACTTCTGGAACTTTTCATGTAATAATTTTGGACTGCAGTTGACAATGGGTGACTGGAATTGCAGAAAGAAAATAATGGATAAGAGGGGACCACTGTGTATATGAATGTGTGCATCAATAATATATATCTTTATACACACATATAGTATATCATACATGCATATCTATATGAGTACCCATTACTGTATATGAATATATGTTTTTATGTGTGCAAAAGATATTTCTCTATTTATGATACGGTTATGTCTTTGTAAACCCACCATACTTTGAAAATATTGTACATTGCAAATGCACTTTGTTTACCTAACACACTAAGCATCATGGCTTAGCAGCCCAGTACACTGTAGCATGCCGATTGCTTTCTGTAATGACTTCTGGCTGACTGGAAGCTGTGGCTAGCTGGTGCTTCCGACATCACAAGAGTGTGTCTGCCTAAAGCTAGCTGGGGAAAAGATCAAAATTCAAAATGCAAAGTATAGTTCCTCCAGAACGTGTATCACTTTCACATTGTGACAAAGTTGAAAAATCTTAAGACACACCATCCTAAGTTGAGGCCATCTATATATTAGCATATACATATATAACATGTAGAGCACATATTAACTAGTTCCTCCTCGCTGGGGCCATGGCAAAAGCCTTCTCTGGGAGTCATCTGTGTTCCTGGCTCCTGATTGTCACTTGGAGAAACTTATTTTTTTTTTGTCCTAGTTCTAGGTCTACGCTACATGTTCTCTGCTTGCACATAACACTAGACCAATATTGGTCTTTTATTTCTTGCTAAAAACAGTGTTATAAATTAACATTTGTGCTCTCTGAGAGTGTTTGTTAACACCTACAAACTAAATTTCAGGCTTTCACTTTAGTCTCGTAAATGGTACTTCTAGATTCTGCTTTATCCGGCTGTATTCACTGAAAGGGCTGGGATTCAGCTCAGTTGGTAAGAGTGCTGCGCTTCAGTCTCTGAGGTCCCGAGTTCAATTCCCAGCACTGCAAAAATGGGACAAGAACCTGGCAATCCACTCCCAAGGCAAATCCCAAAACAGTCAGCCATTGAAAACCCTATGAAGGTCGCTATGAGACGGATACCAACTCGATGGCACCTAACAACAACAACAACAACAACAACAACAACAACAACAACAACATTCACTGAAAAGTGCCTCTTTTGGTTTCAACTTCAGTCAGTACTCAAATCCTTCATGACTCAAACAAGCAGTGTAATAGGTGTAGTGTATCCCATATGAGGCTGAGCCCAGGTTAACGCGATCTCTATTAGACTGGAAATGTCCCCACCCTGTCATTATCCTCTGCTATGCATCATCCTTTTAGCAACATTGATTGGACTTCTCTCTTAGTTATATGTATAATCATTGCTCTTTTGGTATATGTTTTCTCTTACTGGGCTAGCACTCAGTTCTTGGCTTTAGTTGCCTTTATACTCTAGGAGCCTGCAGCCATAGCCCTGTGGCATCCGATCCCGTCAGATCTCAGAAGCTAAGCAGGGTCAGGCCTGGTTAGTACCTGGATGGGAGACCATCTGGGAACACCAGAAGCTGTAGGCTAGGGAGAAGGACCAGGCAACCCCCTCCCAAAAATCAATCTGCCATTGAAAACCCTATGAACAGCAGAGAAGCACTGACAATAGTGTTTCCCCTGTTGTACAGAGGGTTGCTATGAGTCGGATACCGACTCGACAGCACCTAACAACAACATACTCTAGGAAGACAAATATCTATCTTTGATAACTCAAGTGATCCTCATAGTTGCTACCTAGAGGCAGAGCTACCATGTTTGGCCAGAGTCACCACACATTCAATCTGTGACTTCAATATCTGTTGCCTTTTCTCTTTCCGCAACTACACCTGTCTTATGCATGTCCAGGATTACAGCACTTAGTTTTCAATGTCAGGTTAGATCATGGTTACTCCAAAATTTGATGAAGATTTTAGATTTCTGATTTTTTCTTTGGTGCTGATCTCAAGTGCATATTAAAGTCCACATACAAATTTCCTTTTTATTCATTTCTACCCATTCCATATGATTTCATAGTATATTTTTGATATGATCAGCTATTATTATTCACTTGAAACTATTTTTTCTGATTTCATCATTGTTGTTAGTTTTGAAATATACAGTAATTTTTCTGAGCATCTCCATTAAAAAATAAAAACATATTGCTGTGAACAATGTAATAACCATTGTAATCAATAAATTATGATTTTGATGAGAAAAAATATATGTATATCCCATAGCCTTACACATACTTTGCAAATACTCTACAACTAAGCTGCACCCCTAGTCCCCTTTTTATTTTTTATTTTGAGACTGAATTTTGCTACATTACATATGCTGCTTCTGGCCTCAACTTTGTAATCCTCCTGTCTCTACCTCCTGAGTGGCTGGGATTACAGGTATGCGCCACCATCTCAGCCTTTTTATTTCTTTAAAGACTATTCTTTTAAGCAGTGAAACCCATTTCCAAAGATGTGGACAGGTTTTCTGGCAAACAGACAAACCTGCAGTTGGCAGGGGCTTAGCAATGATTGTGTTCCTTGGTACAAGTTCCTTGTAAGTTTATGTGTGAATTCATATTGTCAAAGTAAGGTAATTAGAAGCCTAGAGTCACTGGTTCCATATGCTCAGCTTCCCTACTTAGAACCCACTACCCATAACTTCCCTTCCAATCTTGTTTGTGTTACCAGCCCAGGTACCTCAGAATCCTCTCTGGTCACCACAGGTCATATTTTTGGCATTTTTACCCAAAAGCCTATTCCCATAGATTCTGTTTTCAAAGTCTTTCACACACCTTCACTCATGGACCAAATCTTACCTCCATGGGGACAGTAAGAGACAAAAAGCGCTCTTCAAGTTTGTACACTCAGAACACAGCCACATTCATTCACTTTTTATTCATTCACCTCGCTATGTGTTAGGCACAGTTACATGAACCAGAGAACATAGCAGAGAGCACAGTTTAAAATGTTCTTTTCTTCAAGGATGTCAGTATCTATTATAAAGACATTTAAGGCAAACAAGTGCCACAAGTTAAGGTGACATGCATTTGATTAATTCAGAGGACATTTTTGAAAATTATCCAAAAGTTGAAGGATTCTAGAAAAGCTGGAAATATGGTGCCCTAGCATGACCTGGGGCTGGGATTTAGCTCAGTTGGTAGAGCACTGCTATACAGTCTCTGAGGTCCCCGGTTTGATTCTCAGCACCACAAAAATGGGAGAAGGATGTGGCAATCAACTCCTGAGGCAATCCCGAAATAATAAGCCATTGAAAACCCCATGAGTGTCGCTATGAGTGAGACATGACTTGAGGGCAACTAACAACAACAAAGCATGACCTAGCATGCAGCAAGTCAGATGGTGACATCATCATTGACCAGGTTGAGAAGTGGGAGGAGAAGGGGGATGGGAGCTGGCTACTGATGCAGCTTGTTCAGGAGTGTATATCTTTCTGACCAGACCCCTGAAGGTAGCCCCAGGGATGAACATACTTGAGGACATCTGGGAAAGGGTGCTCCAAGCCAAGGGTACCAGAAAAAGAGATCTTGAGCACAAGCTTTGGAAAGCTAGCTGAGTAATCTATTAGAACTTTCTACCTGCTCTAGCCTGCAGCGGTAGCCCTGTGGCATCAGATCCTGTCAGATCTCGGAAGCAAAGCATGGTCGAGCCTGGATAGTACTTGATTAGGAGACGGCCTGGGAACACCAGGTGCTGTAGGCTTGGGAGAAGGACCCCTAAATCCACTCCCAAACTCAGTCCACCATTGAAAACCTATGAATAGCAGGGAAGCACTGAGAATAGTGTTTTGCCTGTTGTACGTAGGGTCGCTGTGAGCCGAATACCGACTGGACAGCACCTAACAACAACAACAACCTGCTCCAGGTTCAAAATAGAGTCTTTCATTCTCTTCACTTTTAACCCCAGATGTCGCTTGCATTCTAGAACCTTCTACCTGGACTCTTTTCCCTCCCTACTGTCCATTCTTAACCCAGTATTCTCATTTGCCTCGAGCCCTTGCCCTATTTATTACGTCTCCAGGAAAACAGTTACACAGACTTTCCTATTTAAGATTTCAAACACCACCTCCTAATGCCTGGCATTATAGAACCAGCCCTTCACCCTTCTTCACTTTCCCTTCCCTCATCACAGTCATGGATACGTGAGCACAGCACTCAGCAGTGTCTGACACCTAATCCCATGAACTGAACATCTGCTTTGAAACAAGTCATGTGTCAGGAAACATTCTCAGCCTGGTATTAAAAGCCTAAATGCATAGCACATTATTGCTCTTTTATTACCATCTAGGACTTCAGCCCCCATTCTCCCATTTTTCAAGTTTGGTAATTTATTAAGTCACATTTTAATGGATGAAAACTCATCTTGAATCCTTTTTAATTAATTAACTGATTAACTAATTAATTTGAAGGGTTGAAGATTGAACCCAGGGCCTCACGAAGGCTAGACAAGTGCTCTACCACTGAGCTGCACCCTCAGCTCCTATTTTATTTTTAGTTTGAGACACGATCTTGCTAAGTTATACAGGCTGCTTCTGGCCTTGAATTCTCAGTCCTTCTGCCTCAGTCTCCTGAATCGCTGGTATTACAGGCATCTGCCACTGAGCCTGGTGCTTGAATCCTTTTAGATCAGGTCTGAGCAGATCAGAAGAGCATGGTTTGCCTTTTTGCCTGCATCTCACCAAGATCCACCGCAATTCTCCAACTCTTACCATTCTGTTGTTGTTATTAGGTGCCCTTGAGTCAGTACCTGACTCAGAGTGACCCTACGTACAACAGGCAAAACACTATTGTCAGTACTTCTCTGCTATTCATAGGGTTTTCAATGGTGGATTGATTTTTGGTAGTGGGTTGCTGTTCCTTCTCCCAAGCCTACTGTAGCTGGTGTTCCCAGGCTGTCTCCCATCCAAGTACTAACCAGGCCCAACCCTGCTTAGCTTCCCAGATCTGACAAGATCAGACGCCACAATGGTATGGCTGTGGCTACCACTCCTTTAGTGAAAAAAATAACTAGAGTTGTATATACAAACTTACTTAGATAGATGCAAAGATAGTAGAGAGATACTAAGATCTATACCTACATACTTAGAAACACAGATGTATGATAGATACAGAGGTCTGTAACTATATACTTAGAAACACAAATGGATGATGAATAGATAGATGCATAATAAACAGACAAAATTATTTAGCTTAGTTCTATTAAAAAAGTCAATTTAGAAAATACATATAAAATAACATTACCTCCATCTTTTTAAATTCTCTTCCAAAAAGTCATTGCTTCATATCTTGAATCCAATAAGTATTTTTGTCATTTTTTTTGCCTTTGGAGCATAGAAAATATTATTTTTTGGAGATGGAATGATTATTAGAAAAGTATTAAGTATACAAGGAAACAAATGAGGGCTGCCTTGTTTTTAGGAAAGGGAAACCTACTGAAGTCGATAGACAATAGAAAGTAAAAGTGTAAGTTTTGACTAAGGCAAGGTACTTCACACTTTTAGGATCTTCATTTTATTCATGCTTAAATTGACATGTTTATTGTTTTGTCCTTAACACTTGAGAGATCAAGAACCACCTGACATGTGGCTGCACTATGAAGCTCACCATAGATTTGTGTCCAAGTAAATGGATCTCTGTAGCTTCAAATCAGTATGGCTTTTATATTTGACAAGTTTGAAACTCACAGGATTTAAAGGTGACCCAATATTCTTCTCACACTGCAGGTAAACTCTTATCTTTCAATTGGCAGTTAAATATGGAGAGGAAATGGAAGTAGAAAAGACTTTTATCTTAAAAAAAATCACAGAATACCAGAATTAGAAAGGAACTACAAACCCTTATAAATTCACCTCTTCTAAAATTGCAGAATCTTAGACACATGATCCTGATAGATTTTTATTGGTTACCCACATTCTATTTGATCGTCTCAAGAAGCAAGAGTGGCTGATTATATTCTTTATAAAATTTTATCAACATTTGCTTCCTGTAATCTCTCTCTATTGCTGCATTTGCGATTCATGGGAAGACAGGGCATATGGTATTATCTTACCCACATGACAGCCATTCAGGGATTTCAAAGTGTATCTAATGCTTACCTGGAGTCAACTTACACCCACATTCTTTGTATGACTCTACCTGTGGATAGCTTTTCCATCACTTCACCAGCCTATTCCCTGGTGATTTTTCAGGACTCCTGTCTTTATGGTATTTCATCACTCGCTTATTTCTAAGATTTAATTGTCAAGACTGATACTCAAGATCTTACACATTATTTTTGTGTGCATTCATTTTGATAGTGTGAGGAAAAGTAGAAACATTTGTTCTTAGGAGATAATGTCAGAAATAGAATTGTATGTTTTCCTCCAAATGGTCTCATCTTTCTAATCTAACTCATTTATTACTCTGGAGCATAGCGAGGTTAAAAAAAAAATTCCAACAGTTGTTGAAAAAATGATGCTGTCTCAAAGTAGAGATGATTTGTTTTATCTCCAGCATACCATATCAGGGAAAACTGCTATGTGTTTAAGTGAATTGGGTCACAAACTGTACTTTCTATTATGCCTATACCTACTAGTAGTCTAGCAGTATTTCATTGGGTGGTAATAACTAACCATCAATGACCTTAGTCATAGATGAGAACAGCATGAGTTGAAAAGTCAGACAGGTAAGATTGAGTTTGAAACTCTACCACTGAGTTTGTTTCTCTGTGACCACAGCCTAGTCAGTCATGTTTTCTGAGTTTCATGTATGCAAAAAAAGGATAGTAACACTAGCCTGATAAGACTGAAAATGAATTGGCTCTGTGTTTAAATAAATCACTCACTGAAGGTGACATGTAACAAAGTTCTACTGTTCTGGTAATTTTTGCAATGCCATTTTTTCTTGTTTACACGTTTGATGGGTCTTTGAGTATTGATGGATCTGAGTACATAATGATAGACATAGAAGTCATATGATGACAGCATATAGCATCGTACAAGTATAAATTTTACAAATGTTTAGAAATAATATTTTGTATAGTACTTCCCAGCTGTGGTTAATAAGCTTTTGCTTTAGAAATGAGTTTGAATATATTAGTTCATTACTCATTACCATTAAAGAAATTAATATGAAAGCAGAATCCATGACCATACTAGGGAGCTGAATTATCCAAGTGGTAAAATACAAGGTAATTCTATGCTAAAAAAAGGAATGTAATATAATGAGTATGGTAAATGAGGATATGGGAAAAACCACATCAGGACATAATAAACTTATTATAAGTGTTGCAAGTAAATTTTCTTGACAAAGAAAGGAAAGATTCCTGGTTTTAAGGACTGTTCACATTTTTACACAGTTTTATATTATGGCAGAAGCTACTTAATTGACCAGATTAGGGGAATGGAGCCTAGAGATTAATGAAGTGAAAAACATTTCAGTCAGATCTCTACCATATGAATTATATTCTCAATTCAGCCACTTAATTCAGTATATTAGACAACTTACTTAACCATGATGATCCTTAATTTTCTAAGTTATTTTATAAAGCAAATGAACTCACTAGAACAACATCTTACTTAAGTTACTTAAAGAATATGACAAATAGAAATGGGAAGTGGATTTAAACATATTTGTCTATAAAATAGCAGGGCCAGTGTAATAATGAGAATGGAATACTTAATAAATATGCTCTAATTACTGGTTATTCACATGGAAAGATTATATCCCACTGCCTCACATCATTAACAAATAATATTTCAATAAGTTTAAAATAAGTTAAAATGAAAAATAGTTTAAAATTTAGTATAAAAAAGGAGATTAGACTTCTCTACTTATTGGCAAGGTGAAGTAACAGGGACCTGACTTAACCACTTTGACACACACACACACACAGAAGACAAAATACAGGTCAAGATAATTTTCAGGATATTGAACAGTAGTTGATGCAAAACATTGGTCTTTGAGGGATGGAAAACAACTAGAGTGAATCCTATAGAGTGAATCCTATAAATGCCCCACCTTGTTGCCTTAAAAGAGTTGACAGAGCCCCATAAAGGGAGGAAGAACCCAGGTAGAGTCCCGCAGACTCCCAGAGTTAAAGAGACTAAGCTGTGAGACAAGGAGGATCACTGTGGCCAGAGTCTGCAGCACACAGTAGCACAGAGGACAGAACTGCACTGAAAGAGAGGAGTTGCTCACCAATGTAGATGGTGTGAAGACCCTTAGAAAAGAAAATTAATCTAACAGAATATCAAAAGATGGTATCGCCTTTTGTTCCCTTGTGTTAATAGTGGCCTTATTCACTACAGCCAAAATGTGTATGTAACCAAAAGATTCAATGATAATGAATAGGTAAACCAAATATGGTTTATTGTACAAAAGAATATTATTCATCCAAAAAAAGGAAGGAAATTCTGACCCATGCTACAATATTAATGAACCTTAAAAATGTTATGCCAAGTAAAATAACCCAGATATATTAAAAATAAATAGTGTATGATTCTGGTAATTGAGGTTTTGTTGTTCCTCTTAGGTGCTGTGGAATCGGGTCTGACTCAGTAACCCTGTGAATAACAGAATGAAATACTCCCTGACACTGTGGCATGCCTGGCACTATGTCAGTACTTCTCTGCCATTCATAGGGTTTTCAATGGTTGATTGTTTTGGGATTGCTTTGGGAATGGATTGCCATGTCTTTCTCCCATTTTTGTGGTGCTGAGGATCGAACCCAGGGCCACAGATAGTGCAGAACAACACTCTATCAATTGAGCTAACCCTATCCTCCTATGAATTTCCTAGCATAATCAAATTGACAGCAATGGAAAGAAGAATGCTGGTTCTCAGGAACTAAAAGGAAGAAGAAATGCGAAATTAGTAGTACAGAATTTCAGTTGGGGAAAATGAAAAAAAGTATGGCGATTGGTAAGGTTATAGTTTCATGTAATTGATACCACAGAGGTATACACTTAAAGATGGTTAACATGATAAAGTTTATCTTATATTTATTCTACCACAGTACAAATAAAACATAATAAGAATAAGCAAAATTACATAAAAGATAGCACCTCCTTTCTTTGATACTTTTTTCCGTGAAAGCCAAGTTGGCTTACCACTGAAGATCAAGATATTCTCAAAGTAAAATCCAATCAAGCATATTCATAAGCTAAAATCAAAACAGTGCAAGATGATCCCAGTAGAAAGAGGAAAATAAAAAGTGATAATATTCAAAACCCATTGTTGATAGCATTCAGAAAACTAGGAATATAATGAACTTTCCTCACACCTCATAGAACACCCATGAAAAGGCTGTTTAGCATCATACTTTATAGTAAAAGATCGGTTTTTGTCCCACTAGCAGAAATAAGAGGGGAATGTGACCAATCCTATATAACACTGTAGTGAAGTTTCTTTAAGAAAACAAGAAAAGAACATATTGCATATAGATTCAAAAGGAGGGAATCTTTTATTCACTGACATATGAAATACATATGAAACAATTGTTCTGCTGTTAGAGAACATTGAGTAACAATAAGTAACAATCAAGAAGTATACACAAGACCCTCCACTCTTGCTTGCACTTAATAGAGGCTCATATATGAAAATTAAAAATACAAAAAAGTCGGGCACGGTGGCACATGCCTGTAATCCCAGTAGTTTGGGAGGCAGAAGCAGGAGGATCACAAGTTCGAGACCAGAGGCAGTCTGTGTAATTTAGCAAGATGCTGTCTCAAAAAGTAAAAAATGGGCTGGGTGTGCAGCTTAGTGGTCCAGCACTTGCAAATAATGTAAGCATGAGGCCCTGGATTCAACCCCCAGTACCACAAAAAAGAAAAAAAAAAAGAAAAAAAAGAAAAGAAAAGAAAAACAAAACCAAAAGAAAAACAAAAAGACAGTCTCTATAATGCAAGGACTTGTAAAATGTCATAAACTAGCTAAAAGAGTGATAGGTTAACTATGGGCACTTCTACCCCTTGTTCCTAAAAGTTTCTACTCTGGCTATGGAAGAAACAATATCGCATAGTGATTGCTGTTTTAAAGCATACGTTATAACCTCTGAAATAGATCCACATTTTTCATTATTCCCCAGTTATCTCCCTATTGGTACTGTAACTGAGTCTTCAGAAGGCCTCTTCACCAACTGCTCTTTAGCTACAGGGTACAAGGTGACTACTAGGTAGGTACATAGACATTAGGAGGCCAGGGAGGCTTAGGTTATTAAAAACATAGCTCATGCTTCCAGCCATGACCTAGGATGGGACCTCCCAGGACATCAGAAGGACAATCTTTGGATAACATTTAAGCAGTGCTCTAATAGGCCTGATGTCCTAACTGAGATTAATGACTGAATCCTCAGTATATGAAAACAGGCATATCATTCTAATGTATCTGCCTATGGGTCCATTCTTTTGAAATATACCTAATAAGTCTATTAATACATTTTATAAAATACAGACCCTAGTCCATAAGAGTCCTAAGCCACATAAGATTTATTAAAGTACAGGGCTCACCAGGGCTGATGCCATACTTGGTGGGTCACTGCTTTACTCTATTTTCAGTAAAACTAGAGTGGGAACAAAGATGGTGGTGTCCTGGATCTCTTGGAGCATCCACCTTCTCTGTCTATGCAAAGTGATTTCCTCCTGATAAAACCTTGCTTAACTTTTCTTCTGGACCGTCTGTCTTTTCCTTTGCCAAGGGGAGTGTCCTAATCTTAGATGGCTTCACCCAAAGAACTGAGGTTGGCCCAGGTTTTCTCCAGGTTTATCCAGGATTCTCCAGGTGCTTCATTATCTCCAGTAAAAACGACTAAGACTCTCCTTACTCTTAACTGCAGACAGGCTCCTGGGCAGCCTCTTCTCAACCAGGTCTCAATCTGGGCCCCAACCTTCGTTGGCATATAAAGCTCAGTTAGGGAGACCCTTGCTATGTCAGTTTAGAGATCTTGTTAGATAGATCTTTTTATCTAATAACCCTGAATACCTGATCAAGTTCCTCATCACTCATGATCCTGCACATGTTATCCAATCACTATGGCTTGCCTTCCACAAGAAATCTGTTTGATTCTCAGTGGTTTAGCAAGAATCCACCTATTCCTGATGTCTCCTCTTAGTGATTTACTACTCCCTCACCCTACATATTGTTCCTTGGTTGTTAGGTTTCCACTATTTTTTGTTTATTCAGAATTAGGCTTGATCTCTCTCCTCTATTGTAATAGTTTGGACATTTATCACAATATTCCTGAATAATGTCTTTTTTACCATTTTAGCAGGTGTCAGAAGATTCTTTTTTTTTTAATTTAACAAGGTGATCATGAATCTTACAGACCTTTGATTTGAATTATCCCACAACTCACTGCTCACTTCATTAAGCCATATAGAATTGGGAACAGAGGGCAAAGGACCACGGCTATTTCTATTTCAGTTTTGTATCCATGCCCATTTAAACAGACCAATTATCATGACTGAATATCTACTATAAAGAGAACAGTTAGGTCAAAATGTGGAATGAGGCCAGATACAGTCCTCCCACTTCTGAGTTAGATTTACATCCCAATTTATTTAATGAAGAATACAGAAATTCAGGTTAGTCTGCATGGGCACAGAGAATAGAGACATTGGCCTTGTTCTAGTTCAGCCTCCTGAGGCTGCCCAGCACCCCCAGTGGAAAAGTCAAGCCAGCACTCGCCATCTCTTCAAGGATGGTCTTCCTGATTCCAACATGCCTAATTTTTGTGGTGCCACGTTCTTTTTATGTTTTTTTTTTTTCCGGTCCTGGGGGTTGGACCCAGGGCCTCACGCTTGCATGCTCTGCAAGTGCTGGACCACTGAGCTGCACCCCCAGCCCTTTTTTTTTTCTTTTTGAGACAGGGTTTCGCTAAGTTACGCAGACTTCCTTTGGTCTCGAACTTGCGATCCTCTTGGCTCTGCCTCCCAAGCCGCTGGGATTGCAGGCATGCACCAGCACGCCCAGCTATATAATACATTTTTTAAATCCATTGCTCTGGTGATGGACATCTTGGTTGATTTTTTTTTTCCTTGTGATTGTGGAAATTGCCACACTAAGTATGGAAATGCAAGTGTCTCTGTGGTATGATGATTTATCTCTCATTGGGTATATTCTCAGGAGAGGTATAGCTGGGTCATATGGCACTTCCATTTTTAGTTTTCTGAGGCATCTCCATATTGATTCCCAAAGTAGCTGAACTAATTTACAGTCCTGCTAAGGGTGCAAAAGGGTTCCCTTTCCTCCACATCCTCACCACCATTTGTTATTATTTGTTTACTTGGTCTTGGCCATTCATCCTGGAGATGGAATATCAGTGTTGTTTTGAACTGCATTTCCCTGATGGCTAGGGATGTTGAGCATTCTTTCATGTGTTTCTTGACCCTTCAAACTTCTTCATTTGAGAACTGTCTATTCATTTCCTTTGCCCTCTTATGCTTTGGGTTATTTATAATTTTGGGATTAGCTTTCTTAAGTTCTTTGTATATTCTAGATATAGTCCTCTCTCAGATATGTAGGATGTGAAGATTTCCTCCCATTTAATGGGTTCTCCCTTCACTCTTTTGAGTATTATATTTGCTGTACAGAAGTTTATTAATTTCATATACTACCATTTTTCAGTCCTTAATGCCATGTCCTAGGTGATTGGGATCTTGTTAAGGAAATACTTTCCTATGCCTATGTGTTGGAATGTGTTTCCTATCTTTTCTTCTAGTAGTTTTAAGGTTTCTGGATTTATGTAGAAGTCTCTTATCCATTTTGAACTAATTCTTATGCAAATTGAGAGATATGGGCCTATTTTCAATTTTCTGTAAGTGGATATCAAATTTTCCCCAGAATCATTTGTGGGAGATGCTATCTTTTGTCCGCTATACATCCCTATCCCCTTTGTCAAAAATCATGTGGCTTTAGCTGCATGGGTGTGTCTCTGGCTCTTCAATTCTGTTTCATTGGTCTTCAAGCTTATTTTTGTGCCAGTACTAAGTTGTTTTTGCCACTCAAGCTTTGTACTACAGTTTGAAGTCAGGTATCATTAACCCTCCTGCACTGTTTTTGTAGCTTAAGATTGTTTTGTGGTCTTTTGTTTTTCCATGTGAATTTTAGGATTTTTTTTTTAATTTCTACAAGTCTGACATTGGAATTTTAATGGATATTGCATTAAATCTGTAAGTTGCTTTTGGTAGTATAGCCAGTTTTACAATACTGATTATCCCAATCCATGAGCATGGGAGGTCCTTCCATCTTCTAGTATCCTCTGCAATTTTGTTTTTTAATATTTTGAAGATTTATGCAAGACTTCTTTGTAGAAATCTTCAGGATCTGTGGTTAGATTGATTCTTAAATGTTTAATTTTTTGTGGACTATTGTGAATGAGATTGTTGCTTTAATTTCCTATTCTTCCTGTTCACTATTGATGTAAAGGGAAGCTCCTCATTATTAACTTTGTATCCTATTACTTTGCTGAAGGAGTTAATTAGCTCTAAGAGATTTCTGGAGGGATTTTTGGGGTCCTTTAGGCACAGAAAGGATCATGTCATCTGTGAATATGGATAATTTTCCTCTTCTTTGCCTATCTGTATCCCTTTGATTTCTTTCTCTTGCCTCATTGCTCTGAATAGGACCTCAATCACAATATTGAATAAGAGACAAGAGAGTAGACATCCTTGTCTTGTTCCTGATATTAGAGGGAATGGTTTCCATTTTTCCCTGTTTTTTACAATATTGGTTTGTCATAGATGACCTTTATGATGTTGAGATATTTCTCTATTATGCCCATCTTCTCTAGACCTTTTATCATGAAAGGATGTTGAACTTTGTCAAAGCCTTCTCAGCATAAATTGAGATGATCATGTGATTTCTCTCTATAAGTCTCTTGGTATATTGAATTACATTGATTTATTTTTGTATGTTGAGCCAGACTTGCATCTATGGAATAAAGCCTATTTGATTATGGTGCATGCTTTTTTCATGTGTTGCTGAATTCAGTTTGCCAGAATTTTATTGAGGATTTTTGCATCAGGGTTCATCAGGGAAATTGGTCTACAGTTCTCTTTCTTTGAAGGTCCTTGCCAAATTTTAATATCAGGGTGATCTTAGTTTCCTTTTCTACTTTATGAAATAGTTTGAGGAGACTAGGTTTTAATTCTTCTTGAAGGTTTGATAGAATTCTGTTATGACCCCACCAGAACCTGGGCTTTTCTTTGTTGGGAGACTTTTTATTACTATCTCTATTTTGCTGGATGTAAAGGGTCTGTTTAAATTGTTTATATCCTGTACACTTAATTTTGGTAATTCATATGTGTTAATGAACTTTTCTATTTCTTCTGTATCGTCATGTTGTTGAGAGTAAAATCTCTCAATGCATTCTCTGATGATCTTCTGGATTTCATTGATGTTAGTGGTTAGGATCTCATTCTCATATGTATTTTTTAATTGGGGATTTTTCATTCTTTCTTTTGGTGAGATGTGCTGGGGAGTATCTATTTTAGTAATATTTTCAAGAACTAGCTCTTAGACTCATTAATTCTTTGAATTGTCTTCTTGGATTCTAATTGGGATATATTTGCCTTGATCTTTATCATTTCTGTGTGAGTACTCCTTTTGGGATTTACTTGTTGTTGGCCTTCCAGTGCCTTAAGATGTGTCATTAAATTATTTAATTGGGCTTTCCCTAACTTACTGAGGAAGGCATACATGGCTATGAACTTCCCTTTTGAATTGCCTTTGATCTATCCCATAAACTTGGTAGGATGTATTTTCATCCTTGTGTGATTGGAGAAATATTTAATTTTGTCTCTGACTTCTTCAATGACCTATTGATCATTCAGCAATGTATTATTTAGTCTCCATAAATTTGTAATATTTCCGAAATTTTTCTTGCATTTTAGTTCTAGTTTTATTCTATTGTGGTCTGATAAGGTCCAGGAGATGATTTCTATTTTTTTATATTTGTTGAGATCATTTTTGTGGACTAAAATGTGATCTATTTTAGAAAAGGTTCCATGTGGTGCTGAGAAGAATGTGTATTCCACATCAGATGGATGGAACATTCTGTATATATCTGTAAGGTCCAGTTGGTCTATGGTGCTATTTTTAAGTTCTTTGTTTCTTAGCAAGATTGGGGTATTGAAATCTCCCATAATTATTGTGTCTGTCTAATGTGTTTTTTATCTCCATTAAAATTTGTTTTATGAAGGTGGGTGCCCTGATATTTGGTGAGTAAATATTATGTATCATTATGGGTTACTGGTTGACTGTTCCATTTACTAATAGATGGTGTCTTTCCTTGTCTGTTCTGATTATTTTGGAATTGAACCCTAAGTTGTCCAAAATTAGTATTGCCACTCCTGCTTTTTGTTTGTTTGTTTGTTTGTTTCCCACCTGTTTTGTATGTTGTTTTCTAGCCTTTGAGTTTTAGCCTTTTATCGTTTTTATGGATGAAATGAGTCTCCTGAATGCCACATGTTGAGGGATGTTTTTAAACCTAGTTGTCTGGTCTGTTCCTCCTGTTGATGTGTTAAGACCATTTACATTGAGAGTAATTATTGAGAAGTGCTTGTTATTCTGCATAAATTTGGTACTTATTTCTGTTTTTTATTCATATTTATCCTATTTTTTTCCTTAAGTTTTGCTGATGTTTATTAATCATTCCTTTAATCTTGTATTTGGGGTTCTCTTACCTCTCCCATGTGTGGTGTTTCCTTGAGGATCATCTGCAGTGATGGCTTGGTGGTCACAAAATGTTTAAACACATCAATGTCGTGGAATTTCTTGAACTTACAATCTCTTTTAAAAGATAGCTTCATTGGGTAATGTAATCTTGATTGGCAGTTATTCTTTTTCAGGACCTGAGTGATATCTGATCAAGCTTATCTTGCCCTTTAGGATGTTGTTGAGAGATCAGCTGTTATTCTAATGGGTTTGCCTTTATAAGTGAGTTGGCATTTCCCTTTTATGGTTTTTAGAGTAGCTTCTTTGCTTTGTGTATTTAGCATCCCAATTATAATGTATTGTGGAGAGGATCTGTTCTGATCTACTCTGTTTGGGGTTCTGAATGTTTCAGTTGTGTAGGTATCCAGCTTAAGTTTGGGAAGTCCTCATCTAGTATTTCTTTGAATAAATTTCCTTATCCTTTCATGTTGTTTTCAGCTCCTTCATGAGCCTTGAATTCATAGGTTTTGTCTCTTCATTGTATCAAAGACCTCTTGAAAATCTTGCTCATACTGCTTCATCTTTCTTTTATCTTTGCATCTGAATAAACAAGGTCCTCTACATTTTCCTCAGCTTCATCTGTCCTATTTTCACCTTTGTCTGGTTTGGATACTGAAGATTCTATCATTATACTGAGTTGATTAATTTTGCCTTACATCTCAAGGACCTCTGCTTGAGTCTTCTTCAGGATCTCATTTTCTCTGGGGAATTTTTATTTCATGTTAGATACATTTGTTCAGTGAATCAATTGTTCTCATGGTGGTATCTTTGAGGTCTTTCAACATGTTTATAAACAGGGTTCTAAATTCTTCATCAAGCATCTTCAAGGATCTGGACACCCTGAAATTATCTATTGAGAGGCCTTGATCTATAAGATCTTCCCATCCAGCTTGACCTTTCATGTTTTCTTTCTTTTTTTTTTTTTTTTTTTTTTTTTTTTTTTTTTTTTTTTTTTTTTTTTTTTTTTTGCTGAGGCTTACCCATTGCTTTGTCTGGATACTAGGTCTCACCTCTATGTGTAAAGAGGTTCTCAGAGGTTCTCAACCCCATCCCTTGTGACTGGATGATGACCAATTGCTGGCACTTCTCCCTCCATAAGGTCCAGTGCCAAACTCTGGCTGCAGCCATTGCAGTCAGCACTGCCCTGTCTGTATCTCTCCATCCTTTGTGCTTGCAGCTCCCAATCATGCCACTCCCTGGAGCAACTCTCTTAGGCTCCCCAGTCCCACAGTGCTCCTTCTCTGTGTCACATGCACTCCCAGGTCCTAAACTTGCCACCACCTGAACCATCTTTCTTAAGAACACTGATTCCACTGGTACCCTTTGTCTGGGTCACTCCCTGGCTGTAAGCATGCTGCTGACTGAATAGTGTGTCTTAAGCTTCCTGGACCCACAGCACCACTTTTGTGCATGGCAGGTGCAGGTGCTCCTTGCCCTGATGGTCTCACAGCCTAAACAATGTCTCTTTGTCTCCCCAGTCCTACTGGCACTCCCAGCACTTAGACGCACCCCTGCCTGTTTCTCTTAGGCTTGCTTGTCTCACAGGTACCATTTTTTCCGGGTCACGGGCACTCGCAGGCTGTAAATGTGCACCTGCCTAAACTACATCTTTCGGTCTCCCTGGACCTGCAGCACCACTTCTCTGCAAGGCAGGCGCAGGCACTGCTTCACTTAAACAGTGTCTCTTTGTCTCCAGGTCCCACTGCCACTCCTGATGCCTAAACACATCCCTGCCTGAACTCTTTCTCTCGGCTTGCCAGTTCTGCAGTTCCGCTTCCCTGGGTCTCTGTCCCTGATGCTATACTCAGAAATGCCTGAACTGTGTCACTTAAGCTCTCCAGTTCCACAGTGCCCCTTCTTTGTGTTGTGCTCTTGGGCCCTAAATGTAACTCAGCCTGAACAGTAATTCTAAGATGTGGGATTTCAGCAGCATGAGCTGTTCCTCTCCATCTTTTGCTGCCATTCAATCTCTCTCCCTCCACCTTGAGTTCCAGGGATGTTAGCAGTCAGGGCAGCACCAGTCTGTCCCCAGTAACAAGAAAAAAAAATCTATCTATCTATCTATCTATCTATCTATCTATCTATCTATCTATATCTTCAGTCCAGGAGTCTGAGGCCCTGCAGGGGCGCCATGCAGCCCAGCCTCTTCCCAGGAGAGTCCCCTTGGTACCCAGAGGCCATGTCCACTGAAACCTTTCACAGTTGTTTTCCTTGGGTTAAGGGTTCCAGTAAGTCACCCAGCCATTTCCTCCTCTTCTATGTCATTACAATCTTCACTATTTGGCAAGTTGTTCTCATGCTATCCTTTTCTTTCCTTTCCTTTCCTTTTCTTTTCTTTTTCCTTTCCTTTCCTTTCATTCCTTCCCTTCCTTTCTTTCTTTTTTCCTTCTTTCTTTTAATACTTAAAGCTACTCTCCATTCTTTTTATTTTAGTTTTGTTTGAGTAGAGAACTTCATGAGTTTCCCTAATAATTTTCTTCTCCAGTTGAAGCATGGTTATTAACTGAAACCTGAACCTTTATTTTCTGATAATCTAATATAAAGCAAAGAAAAATGACGAAAAACCCAGCTGATTTTGGACACATTATCATGTCTGTCTTAATTGTTGATACACTAAATAGAAACAATACAACAGATTTTTCTTTTTAAAAAGTGGAGAGATCCTTTAAGCCTAGGGAAAGTACAAAGAATAGACATTGTGATATCAAGAATAAGAAATAAGTATCTTGGCAGACAAAAAAGACTATTTGGAAAGGATAAAGAAAATCTTCAGAAAATTACATGCCAGATTTTAGTAACATATATAGAGTTTTTAGAGAAATACTTTGTGCTTCAAGAATTTTATACCCTGACAAGTTGCCATTCATGGGTGTGAAGATAGCACAAAGATATTCTCTGCTTTCTGTGGGCTTAAACAATTTTCCTAATGTCTACTTTTGTGATGATAGGCTAAGTTTTTCTATTTCTTACCAAAATCCAGAAAAAATGACAAAAAGGGTATTTTAATTGTAAGTTAATTAATGCTTATACAGTCTCAAATATATGAGTTTTTTGTAATCAAGATGCCTGATGCACATTAACAATAATCAGCATAAAACACTGTAGACCATGTTCACTAGTTACTAGTTGCCAGGCAAAAATTCTGAGCTATAGCTATATTCCTAGCCCCACAAAATATTAACGTGAATGAATGATCCAAACAATTTTGATTGGAGGCCAAAGTTCACTGGACAATAATGAAAAGAGCAACAAAAAAGATGGAAAATGTTTATGCTTGTAGAAAATAATACAAAGTTTTTAATAATTAAAGTACAAAAATAAGGAAAATTATAAAACTACTAAGAATTCAACAATGTTGATACCTTATATGTCTAAACGTATAGAATGAGGCCAGAATAGTATCCTAAGTGTTCCAAGGGAAATGTATTGTCTTCAAACACCAATCAGTTCATGTTCATAAAAATTTAACTTTCTAAATTTCCTCTAATCTCTTATCTTCCTGTATAGTAATTCCTCTTTGTAATAAATGGGCATTTGGAATTGGGAGCCACTTGCCCAAGTTTACATCTAAACTATCACTTCCTAAATGCATGGTTTTAAGAAATTTCCCTATGATTTAGGCGGCTCCTTTGTAAAACAAGTATAATCATCATAGACCTAACTCTTGTGATAATTGTTGTGTTTTTGTTAGGTCCCATCAAGTCAGACATGACGCATAGCAACCCTTACAGGATTTTCAATAGCTGATTGTTCTGGGGAATTATTTCAGGAGTGGGCTGCCATGTCCTTCTCCAATTTTTGCAGTGCTGGGGATTTAACCTAGGGCCTCAGAGAGCACAGAGCAACATTCTTCCAACTGAGTTAAACCCCAGCCCCAGAAGAAAACAGAATTAGAAAAACTGAACAGAAAGAAAAACTTATGATGGCATGTTTATTAGACTCATATCACATTTATGTACACAAAGAATTGCTAAAATAGGAATGTAGCTCTTATTATAATTGCTAGACTTTACACAGCTGAAATTATTTTAGCTAAATATGACTTTAATTTTATTGACATTAAAATATCTTTAAAAAATCAAACCAGCTCTGAAAATTCCTTTGTTCTTGTTATTCTGCCAGCCCTTCTCTTTTACCACTTTGTCAGAGTAAGTTCAATATGGCTGAACAAACTAAAGGCCAATTTTGAGGCAAAATTATTGATAATTAGCCCAATACCATAAAGAATTAACCAATATTATATATGTGTCGGCATACAATGCAGAGACTTTTTTAACATGCAGTTTTTGTTGCTGAAGAATGACTGAATTATTGATGATTGAAACAATGTCTATTTCCCTGAATGTTTTATTTCTATTACAGTGCCTTTCACATAAGAATATGAATATTAATTATTAAATAATGAAACAATTTACATGGCAATTGTTCTGTAAATTTAGGAGAATGATCTGTCATAATTTCTCATCTATTTTTTTCCTTGCCTTGTTTCAAGCAGTTGAAGATGCTTATAAAAGTCAGGAAAAATTAAATATATCTTTATATACTAAAAAGAATGACGTACAGATTATGTAGTGTGAAGAGTAGAAATGTGTGAAGCAGTGATGTCATGTGGCTCCAGATTTGAAGACATAGTATTACATACCAAGCAAATAGTAGTGCAAGGAATAGTGATGATTTTATGCAAAGTATAATTTCCATGCCATGTGATAAGTTTATATAAGAGCTAGAACATATTATCAAATGATTTCAAAGACTGTTAAAATTTATATAATAAAATAATCTTAAACGGTAAATTGGTGGTGTTGTTAGGTGCCGGGGAGTCATGTCTGATTCATAGTTGAACCTCATAGAGTTTTTGATGGCTGATTGCTTCAGGAGAGGGTGACTACGTCTTTGTCCCATTTTTTTGTGGTGCCAAGGATCGAACACGGGGCCTCAGAGACTTCACAGCCACACTCTACCAACACTCAGCCCTCAGTACAATCCCCTGCACTGTAAAAATTGGAGAAGGACATGACAATCCACTGTGGAAGCAATCACAAAACATTAGCCTTCAAAACCCTATCAGGGTCACAATGAGTAGGACCGAACTTGACAGCACCTAACAACAACAAGTAATAATAAATAAGTGTATCAGTTAAGAATACTGTTCATTATGTATGCAATCAAAATTAACTACAAAGAAAAATGAGAAAATTTCCAATTACATTAATTTTCCCAATTCCAAAGTAAATATAAAATGTACAGCTTAAGTGAACACATTGAATTATGTATTTGGAAAACTTAAAAAATTGTATCAAATTCAGAACTAAAGGAAATTTGTGTGAGATACTTATGCAGAGTCCTTCTCTGTAGGTAGAATCTGCTTCTCAACTGAGAGCTCTAAACCTGAATGATCAGGTTTGGGGACATAATTTACAAGCATGGGAAAAGAAATATGATTTTATCATAATTGGTGGATAATACTAAAGTTCATCCCAACTTTGAATTTGAGTTACGATTGTTTTCAAATTAATCACCTGAATTAGAGGAGGTAAAAATGAACTACAGAGAGATTATATCTCCATAATTGTGGAATTATGGTCGTATTTCTAGCGTGGAAAATTCTGTTTGAAGAATATAGGGTATTATTTTAAGAAATTTCCATTCAATAAGAAAAATTCCATTCAATACAATTATAAAGTAATTGCTTATGTATAATGCATGTTCTTAACACCTTTCTCAAAAATCTGTTGGCTGAAGATGTGTTAGCTTACTTACAGACTCTGTTTCTGCTTTGTTGGTCTATGTGTCTGCTTTTATGCTAGTATGAAGTGGTTTTGATTGCTATAGTATATTTTGAACTCAAGTAGTCTGATGCCTCCTACTTTGTTCTTTTGATTGGTTTAGTTATTCAGCGTTTTGTCTGATTCCACACAAATTTTAGGATTTTTTTAATAGTTCTCTGAAGAATGCCATTTTGTTGTTGTAGTTTGTTTGTTTTCAGTACTCAGGGGTTAAACCCAGGGCCCCACACATACTATGCAAGTGCTCCACATCTGACCTGTGTTCCCAGCTACTTTAAAAATATTTTTATTTTTAGACAGGGCCTTGCTAAAGTTTTCAGGCTGCGTCCAGCCTCGAACTTATGATCCTCCTGCTTTAGCCTCAAGATTTGCTAGGATTATAGATGTGCTCCACAGAGCCCAGAGTCATTGATTTTTTGATAGAGATTGAATTGAATCTGTAGATTGGTTTAGGTCATATGGGCATTTTAACATATTAATAATTTCAATCTATGAACACAGGATATATTTCCACTTTTTTTCTATGTCCACCTTGATTTCTTTTATCAATTCATTACAGTTTTCATTATAGAGATCTTTTACTTCTTTGAAAGAATCTCCTTGTCTTGTTCTGGGTTTTAGAGAAAGAACTCTCAGCTTTTCCCCTTTTAGTATGATACTAGCTGTTGGCTTATATATATCCTTTATTATGTGAAAGTGTATTCCTCCTATACCTAATTAGTTCAATGTTTTTATCATGAAAGGATGTTAAATTTTATCAAATGTCTTTTTGGCATCTATTGAGATTATCGTGGATTATTGTACTTCATTCTGTTTATGTGGTGTATGACATTTATTGATACTCCTATGTTGAACCTTGATTGCTAGGATGAATCTTGTGGGGAATAATTTTTGAAAGGTACCATTGGATTCAAATTGCTAGTATTTGGTGGAAGATTTTTTCATGTGTTTCATCAAGGATATTGGCTTGCAGCTGCGTGTGTGTGTGTGTGTGTTTGTGTGTGTGTGTGTGTGTGTGTCCTTAATGGAAGGATGAGCCTGAACTTGAGTTTGGAAGAATTCTCCTTCAAAGTTTTTATAAAAAATTTAAGAATTTGTATTTGTCCGATAATTGATTGGTGGAACTTATCAGCGAAGTCATCTCATCCTTGTGTTTTCTCTGATGGGAGACATTTTATTATATATTTAATCCACTACTCATCATTTGTCTGCTCAATCAAGTTTTCTATTTATTCTTGATTCAGTCCATGTAAGGGGTATGTCCTGGTGTAGGTGAAAGAAATGATCAATTTCTATTTTTCGTTTAAATTTGTTGTCATAGAGTTGTTCATAATAATCTATAGTTGCCCTTTTCATTTTTATAGTGTTAGTTAAATGCTTCCCATTTCATAAATGGTGCTAAGCATTTAGATATTTTCATACAGAGGAAGGAAACTAAATCCTTATGTCTTACCAGTTACAAAAGTCAACTCAAAATGAATGAAACACACATATTGGTAACCATCATTCAATTTATATGAGATCAACTATTTTATTTTATTTTGTTTTACTTTTTGCTATACTTTGAGGTTTCACTCAAGACCTCACATATGCCTTGCAAATGCTCCACCATTGAGCTGCACCCTCAGCCCCATTTATTAAATTTTTATTTTGAGACAGAGTCTTACTGAATTACTCAAGCTGAGATCAACTGTTTTTAAATTACACATATGAGTGAGATAACATGGCAATTGTCTTTCTTTGCCTGGGTTATCTCAGTTAATATAATAATCTCCAATTCTATTCATATTTACTGTATTTTTAAATTTGAATTGTTTAGCATTATTTATATTTTTGTATTTTAAAGGAAATATCTCAAAAAGATTGACAGTTTTAGTATGATTAGAAAAGCATTAAATGTCCATGGTTTCATGTTGTATCACAAAGTTAAAATAATAGTGAACTACATACTCTGGAATCACTAGGTTAGCCTTAGATGTTCATTGTCTCATGTGTCATTTATTCCATTGAATATCCCCCTAAGCATCCTTTCTCTTCAGTAGCAGAAGAAGAATGTGTTACACACATGAATTTCTAGGCTCTGTTTTGGCTTTAACAGTCTGTATTGAAAGAGGTCTTTTTCCATCCAATAATTTTTTATAAGACAAAGGATATTAGTATGGATTTTAGGTCTGTTCGAATGTACCTTATCCATGGAAATTAATATTATGAGTGAACAGTTTATAAATAATGCAATAATGCAAAAGCAGTTCACATTAACTTTAAATTCATGAAACTTCTCATCAATGCTCTAAGCTAACACATTTGTGTAGACTTTTATAATATCCTGTAATGATAAAGCACTCTTACCATGCTTTGTTTTTATGGCTCAAAACACATCACATTAGATAAATTGAAGTGTCTACTTGTCAAATATTTCCTCTCTGAAAGAAAGCACAAAACAATTCTTGGGGAGAATAGTCACAGAGTTACATTTTGAATGTAACTTATTTCAACTCTGTGACATTCAATATATAAAGAATGCATAGTGTAGGGGTCAAGGATTTTGAAAGGCACTATAAATTCAACATTATAGGGCACATAAAATTTACATACAAATGCATCTAATGGGTTCCATTATTTACTAGAGATGGATCCAAATTCCAAGAATATAACTGATCAGATATAAGCTCAACCCTACAGAAACACAATGTATTAAAGAAAGAAGGCATATATGCAATATATACTAACCATCAGTAGGCAAACTTTGAGGGAGAAAAAGCTTCTGGAAGAGGAAAAGATTATTCCCAGTTGGATGATGCCTATGTATACCTGTAAGATAGTGAGATGGAAGAAATGAGTACTGAGGTGCATGGATCTTGAAGGATTAGTAGTATAAATGGACATGATAAAAAGACCATTCAGAAAGAAGCCAAGGCAGCTTTTTTGAGGAAGTTCTGGGAACATATGAATAATAGTGAAAGACTACAAAGATTAATAATGCAGATTATATTACAATATTAATAAACAAGTGTAGTTTATTAGAAAATAGATTCATGAAATATGTAAACAGATTCCTAGGGTTTATATATGTACCAAAATGTAGACTATAACTTGCATATGTTGTTGTTGTTGTTGTTGTTGGGTACTGTCAAGTCAGGTCCAACTCATAGTGACTCTGTGTACAACAGAATGAAATGCTACTCAACACTGTGCCATGCACAGGATCTTTTCACATTTGATCCTGTGTTTCCTCACATTTTGAGTCATGTGACATCAGCAAAAGGAGGACCCTTGGGCTTTACTCCATTGCCATCATTAAGATAGACTGTACTTTGAGGAAGCAGTTCTTCCCCAGTCTTCTCTTGAATGCCTTCCAGTCGAGTGGACTCATTTTCTAGCACTATATTTGAGAGAGCTTCTCTGGTATTCCTAAGGTTTTCAGTGGCTAATTGTTTTGGGAGTGGGCTGCTGGGTCCTTCTCCCTAGTCTGTCTGAGTCTGGAAGCTCAGCTGAAACCTGTTCACCATGGGTGGCCCTGCTGGTGTCTGAAATACCAGTGCCACAGCTTTCAGCATCACAGCAAACCCCAAGTCCCCACAATATAACAAGCTGAAAGACACAAGGGGAATCTTGCATATAGTATCTGGAAGAGGAATAATTATTATTATATATAATTATTATATATAAGAATAAATATTTTAATATTTTAATAAGTTTTGTAAGATTATGTGACTCTATATTCTTGAGTCCTAAAGACTACATATTTTTAGGGGGTGATTATTGTTTATTTACTTTATATCTTTCACAACTAATAATATCCCTGAAACATAAGAGTTCTTGAATAAATCTTTGCTGATGATTGTTAAGTGGATTGAACTTTGTGTGTGAATTAATATGCAGGTCATTGTATTTTAGTGAATACAAGATCAAATATTCAGTGATTGGACTTCATGTAAATAAATCAATAAATCATTTGTAAATGTTGCTAACAAATATGCTCACTCTCTGTCCCAGAACATTTTTAGTACCTTTTAAAAGAATGCATTATTTTTAACATCAAGTACTGTTAAATCTAATCATAATGAGTTGAAAATGAAAAGATGGTATTTCCATGGTAGGGTCCTCGAAAATGGCATAGATAAGTTTTATCTTTAACAAGACTAGTACCTTCATAATCCTTGGGTACTATCTACATTGTACATTCATCTTTCCCCTGTGATTTTATACATTTAAATTTTGTTTACTTTGCTTACCCTATAATTGCTTATTCCTGCCATAATTACTATATTAGTATAGCTATACCATTGGGACAATCATGCCCCATTGTATTTATACTAATTTGCTTAAAGCCTCTATAACTAGAAAATTTTGCTTCTGTGGTTAAAATAGCAGAAGTATCTTTTCATAGATGTCTTCAGAGACTAGCAAAAATGATAAATCAGTGTGCCCAGGGAAATAATAAAGTTTGTCCTTTAGAATTTCTTTTTGTATAAAATCCTCACATGCTTCAAAAGTTTACCCCTTTATGTGATATAATTAAAGATAGATTTAGAAACAGGAACAAACTCTACAGTAACACATTATTTTTGAGTATTGTTAATGCAACTATCATGTATCATAGGCCTCCAGATGGAGAGAATAATGATATCTAAAGAATAGAAATAGAAAAATTCAAGATGAATTTATTCAATAGGAACAAATCATTTTGCCTGGAAATAGCATATATAAAACCATTGAATGTCAAAATTTAAATGAGAGGTACATTGAAGAGGGATAATGAAATAGACTTGGTGAGATAATTTTCAACAATATAAAACAAAGTACATATACAAAGAGAAACAAGTAAAAATCTAAATTACATCTTTGAAATTTTCCAACTCACTTCCTTACAATTTCAGACATTATTTTTAGTTATAGTTAGCTCCCTTTAAAGAAAGACAAAAATCTGAAATAAATGAGCAAGAGACACATTCTGAAGTCCTGGAGTTGGGTGGAGACCAAGTGGATGGTTGTAGTTATGAGGAAAGTACCAGTACCCACAGGCTAGTGAAGAGCACATATTCACACAAGAAACCCCCTGTGAGACAAAAGAATCATTCATACACACACTCCCTAATGGTTGTTCAGAAAAGAAAGGTATTATTACACCAGTTTAAGCTGGATGGAAAAAAAGAGATATTTGAGTCAAAGGAAGAAATAAGACAAAGAAAGGAGAACTGAGAAGCTGACAGCAAAAGTAGCTGATCACCTTTAGGAAATGAGAGCCACCTGAACAAGCTAGTGAGTACAGCACATGCAGTTGGAAAGAGAGTCCTGACATAAGTTATAGTACCAAATGAAAGAAGAAAAAAGTACAAAATCAAGTATTTCATTAGTTTTCTATTGCTGAAAAATAAATTACTGCCTATGTAAAGGCTTAAAACAATACACACAACACAATGCAGCACAAGAATCATCATTTCTGTGAGTCAAGGCTTGGGTTATCTCAGTTGTCTATACAGGGTCTCCTGGGGCCATAATCAGTGCTCAGACTTGCTGTGGTTATTCTCTGTTGTCAGAATTCAGTTCTTCCAGTTGTACAACTGAGGTCCCTCTTTTCTGACTACAGGCTAGAGAGGCTGTCAGCTCCCAAAGTCCACACTCTTAAAATATGGCAGCACACATATTAAAAGCCAGGAGGAGAAGCCCTCTCCAGGCAGCCAGGAAAGACTGTCAGAGAACTTATGAAACTGTGGAAACACCAAGCCCATCATTTTACCGACCCTGCCAACCTTAGAGGATTGGTTATTACTTAGGGTACACACAGCAGAGTGGGCATCTCAGAGGCCACTCTTAAAACTCTGCCAACTCTAATTATGAAATAAAGAAGATGACTAATCAAGGAAGGCAATGCATACCATGGATTTGATGTTTCTAAAGAAAAGGCAAAATAAATAAAATAGCAATTTCAGGCCATAACGTGGCAAGAACATTGGGCTCTTTTCTCCCCTCAAAAAATTCTCCATACAGGACAAATCAATGACAATTTGACAGTTGAAGCTTCAATTTCTGATTTATGAGTGGAGCCCTCTGATGAGAAGAAAATCTTCATTGATTTAGCAGGCCAGAGTCAACCTCAAACACTTGCAGTAAGAAATCAATCCAGCTCTGCAGAGCCAATAAAGTTTAGAATGAGCTGGGAGCCATGGCATGTAGGAATACGGCCTTGAAAGGCAGACTGGCTCAAGGCCTACCTAGCTCTCATGGAGGACTAAGATCCATTTCCCAGGGCAAGATGGTCCCCAATAACTTTTACCCTACATCTTGGGCCTCTTGGGATTGAGCCCATGAAGATGATTCTGGCATCCACCTGCCCTCCTCAAACCCCTGTATGCCTGATAGGCTACTATCCAATTACCCACTGACTCCCTATTGGTCAGTTAACTGACATCCCCTGATTGGTCACCCAGTCACTGCTTAATTTGTGTCTGTCCCCTGGTTGCTGGAGCCCTGACCACACCCACCACCTGATAGGTTAGGCCACAGTCACACCACATCACCTATCAATCTCTGATTGGCCCTTATGGGTTTATAAGCATGATGGGCAAGGCACTTCGTGTTTTCATGGAGTTGGCATAGTCCTTTGAGTTGTCCCAAGGGGACTGGTGGAGTGTCTCTCTACTCGCTACCTTGTAGTGGGCCTTTTAACTTCAGGGCTCAGCTCAAGGCTGGTGGCCAATGGCCTGAGCAATGCTCCGTGACCAGTGGTGATCCTCCACAATGGCACATACCTTTCATCCCTGCAAGTCAGAAGCTGAGGGAGGATGATTGCAAGTTCAAGGCCAGAAGTAGCGTGCTCAACCTAGCATGACTCAGTGTCAATAAATGAATGAGTGAATGAATGAATAAATAAATAAATAATAAATGCATTTAAAAAGTTGCTCAGAGTGCAGATGAGTGGCTAAGCACTTACCCAGCATGCATGGGGCCTGAAATCAAATCCCTCTCCCCTGTACTGAAAAAAAAAAAAAGGAGGTGCAAATACCACTGCAGCTGGCAACTAGTGAAACTCAAGCTAAGGGACAGAAAGGTCTTTTATTTCCTACTCATATCACTAAGGACCAAAGTTTCTTCATAACACAGTAAGCATAGAAGTAGATTTATCTTTTTTATTGGAAATTTTTAATGTACACCTTAATGTGATTCATTCTGACACACTTTTCATTGTGACATTTCCATATATGCATTTTGTTGTACATTATTCATATAGGTTGCCCCTTACCCTCTTGGATGCTCCCCCCATATTTATCTTCAGGAGAAGCTTAACAAGGGCAGGGCCAGGTTTGGGGGTATGATTACCAGGGTGTAGAAGGAAAGCTATAGACTGTGGAACAGCAGGTTAAAACTCAGTGGTTGACAATTATACACATTCTCATAACTTTTCTGTTCAGATCATATGCAAATGGTTATAGATACAAGAAAAAAATCACCAAAAGACATGGAACCTCTCAAAATACATTGTGATTCAATTCTCTCTTAAAAATGAACAAATAGCCAAGATTTGACACCAACCTCAAACACAAAAGGCAGTGTGCAAAGCAGACAAATCATATAAGTAAACCCGGAAACAAAGATGTGGTGTAAGGTGTAGAATGAAACTTGAAGCAGTGATATGCAGTATCTTCTGAGAGAGAAAATCTGTGGCATTTACATAGCTTGAGGTAGAGGAAGTCATAGCAAGTAAACACTAAAAAGAAAAGGAATAAGCTTTGGAAATGTAAAGACTACAATAGCTAAAGTGAAATATTCAGTAAGAAGAGTTGGATGTATAGTATATGCTTGGAAGAAAGAGCTAAGATTGGCCAACATGGAGTCCTCTGGGATAGAAGATTCTCTATAACAGCACTCAGTGCCAGAAGGCAATGAAGCAATGACTTCAAAATCCTGGCAGAAAGAAACGTGACCCCAGTTTTCTGAAGACAGTCATGTGGGCTTCTAAGTGTAACAAAAACCATCCTCATGAGTTTTACTTTAAATTCTTAGTGAATGATGAAAACCAGTCAAGCCAGACAAATATTACAGTAAGAGATCCAAGAAATTACAGATTTAGCAAAATGAATGATGTTGAAAATTTTTCTATTATTTCATTTAATTACATATATTTATATATCTGTCTCTATAGGTAAATACTTAGAATGCCAATCACTCAGGAATAATGTCTCTTATTTTGACTCCATTGATGAGTAGTGAGATTGTGGAAATTATTTTTTAGTAAGTAGCCTTTTGTTACAAATCTAAAGAAAACTTGCCACAGTGTTGTAAAAATCAAACATAACATTTTATTTTAAAATATATGATGATTAAAGGTCTCCATCCTCCATTGTAGTGATTGCAAGAACTAGATGATTGCAGCGTAAAGAAACAATAGTATTATTTCAAATGGGCTGGTATCATGGTGCCCTGTTATGTGAAAACCTGGTACTCCCTCTACACTGGTGTTCATGCCAGAAAAATCTAAAGAGATCGTTGTCTATTTATATGTCCTTAGAATGTTATAGTCAGAAAACATGGAAGAATAGCTCATTCTAAATGCAGTTCTTTTTTAAATTTAAATTTAAATCATGAAAAACATCCATTTTTATGGATATGTCTATAATACATTCATTATCATTTTAGCATAAATCCATCTTCATTTCTAAAAATAGTCAGTATTGCTCCATGAAGATGAAATTGATTTATTGTTGGTGCTGCATATGCCAACTTCTTTTCCAAGGTACATGCTCTCAATTATTAAGAAATCAGGGATTACTATGCACCTATCACAAGTGCCAACACCCAGAACATTCACAATTGTACATGGTGGTGAGGAAGTGGATGGAGCAGCAGTGATTCTCACTGATCACTGATCAGAATGAAAATGGTAGGGTTACTTTGGAAGACAGTTTAGTAATGATATTTTTAGTATGCTATCTAGCAACCATTCTCCTTAGTATTTATTCAAAAGAGTTAAGAACATGTTCACACAAACCCTGCAAATGGACACTTTCAGCAGCTTTATTAGTAATTGCTAAAACTTTGAAGCAGCCAAGATATCCTCCAGTAAATGAAAAATTACTGTGCTACATCCAGAGAATTGAATGTTGTTGTTAGGTGCCATCATGTCTGATGCTACTCACAGTGACCCTATGTACAACAGAATGAAACACTCCTGACACTGTGCTGTGTCCGGCACTATGTCAGTGCTCCTCTGCTATTCATAGGGTTTTTGATGGCTGATTGTTTTGGGAATGTTTCAGGAGTGGATTGTCATATCCTTCTCCCATTTTTGTCGTGCTAGTATTGAACACAGGGCCTCAGAGAGCACAAAGCAGCATTCTACCAACTGAGCTAAACCCCAGCCCAGTGGAATATTATTTGGCCCTAAAAAGAAGTAAGAAACCAAACCTTGTAAAGACAGTGGAATGTTCAGTGGATATGATTAAGTAACAAAAGCTAATTTGAAAAGGCTCATGCTATATAATTCCAACTATATGACATTCTAGAAAATGCAAAACTATGCACATAGTAACCAGATCAGTTTGACAGACATCAGCGGGCAGTTGGAATTAGTGGAGCACAGATGATTTTCAGGTCAGTGAAAACACTTTGCATGGTACTATAATGGTAGACACATGTCATTGTATATTGTCCAGACCCACAGTATTACTAACACCTAGAGTGGGCTCTGAAGGTAAACTAGAGTTTAGAGGACTATGCTGTGTCAATACAGTTTCACAAATTGTCCCAAGGGTAATGCTTTGGTGAGGGATGTTGACTGTGGAGGAGGCTATGCATGGGTGAGGATTGGGGTATATGGAAATCTCTGTACCTTCCTCTCAAGTTTGGTGTGAACTTAAAACTTCTCAAAGAAAATCTAAAATCTTTACAAACAAAAAAAATATCAAGAAAACAAGCTAATTATAATTATGGAAAAAATAATGCAGCTCTGCCATGCTTAGAATAATCAGAAATCTGCAGTCCCAGCCAATCTCCCCTGAGTTTAAGGGATTAAATAGATAATAGCTACACAGAAAAATTAGCTCAGCTGGCAAAACCTATCCCTCACCCACTCTGGGTAGCAGTTCTTGTTTGTTAAGGTAGAGGAGCCAGTAATTTATTTACATGCTGAGTTTATTATACACATATTCTGTTCATAAATTGAAGGACTTAAGCCACTCAGGCTGAAGAGGTGAGATCATGTAATAAAAGCTGGTAGTTGAAGCCATAGGATAAAAATGAAGATTAAAAAGAACCCAGACAGTGAATTTCCTCTACTCTCACTTCGGTATCCTCACTGTCATCCCAGGGTGTGGATTCAGTTATCTCCCCAAAAATCCCTTTGTTGTTCTCACAGAATACTCAGTCAAAGAGGCCTTGCTGCTCTTTAATTGACGGATAACTCAGGTTTATGAACTCTACCTGAGTGGTTCCCACAGCAAGCAAATGAGAAAAGTAGCCTAATTCAGAAAACCACATTAACTAGGGCTTAACTCTGAGTGTTATGTATTCCTCATTACTGAAAGATATTTTTTCCTGTGGATGATTTTTCTTTCCTTTTTTTTTTGAAGAAGAATGAATCAGTATGTGGTCAATTCATTTCTCAGCCATTCCTCTTCAAGTGACAGGCTGAAGTGATTTCACATTAAGGGAAAATGAGTTTTGCTGCTCTTCATAAATTGCTAATGAGCTTTTTGAACAATCTTAGGCCTAAACCAATTCACAAAAGAAGCTTCTCAGATGTGCCATTAACCTGTCTGTAACAATGAGCGAATGCGAGTTACCAAGAGAGTTGATGTGGCTTGCTGAGAACTATTTTCCTCTCTTCATTTCAGCCTATTAGATTATTTCTCCCCACGACACTGCCGAGCAGCCTGGATTCAGTTTGACAGTGAGACCTTCAGATGTCTCTGCCACCAGCCTTTCTCTCTGCAAAGGGAAGGACGTTTGAGTTCTGTGTGGCAGGAAGGATGTCAACAGACGTAGATTTTATTTTCAGCTCTGCCTGGAATAAGCTTGTGGGCTACTGGGCAATTTATTGCTCTGCTCTGGACTAGTCTCTAATGTGTCAAATATATGTAAATGGGCCTGTTTCTGAAAAGCTAAAAGACCTCCCAAGTTCCTCTCATTATTAATATACAATGATGCTACTAAATGCATAACTTCTAAAACTTCATTCTTCAATTTTGTGGAATGATTTCTCCTTGGATGTTTTCTTGTTGCTTACTTCTGCTCCCCTCAAATGTAACAACCACTCTTGAAATTTTGCATTTACATTAGACTAGATTGAGCCAACAGTGGAAAAATCCTTTCAGTACCTCCTCACTTCTCACCTGCTTTACCACAGGCAAGTAAAAGAAGCCTGTTGGTCCTTTCACTGCTCTGTCTAGAAATTTCTTTAACCAGATTAACAACTTTATTAGACCTATCTGCTTTTTATCTTTCACTTGACTACAGTTGACAGCCTTGCTAATCTTTCTCCCAGTACAACATTGAAGTCCTTATTTCACTAACTTCTAGGAACAGTCTCCTCAATGTACTTTAGACTCTAAGCCCAGTGCTATATATTTTTATTTTTTATTACTGCAGCACGCCTCTGCTAAATATCAATCTGTCTTCTGAAAATCTTCCTTGTACCACACTCTCTGCAAAATATAGTGGCTTAAACTAGCAATGAATTCATTCTTCCCATGATTCTGAGGGCCAGGGGTTCACACAGGGTACAGTAGCCTAGGTGCCTGCCAGGGCTAGGACTCAGGAATGGCTTGGTTAGTCCTCTATCTAGCAGCTCTCTGAGGGAGATTTCAGTGGCTGAGGGATGGCTAAGAAAGCTAGATTAGAGTTGAGTTTGGGTCCTTGGGGTCTCCTGCCTGAAATTTCAAAGCCCTTCTTTTCTATGTGGTCTCTGCACATTGTCTCTTCACATGGTCTCTCCTAGAATTCTGACAAGAGGGATTAATATTCATCAGAGCTCAGGAAAGGAATCTTTATACTCCCTGAAAGTTTAGGCTAGGATTGTCACAGTAATTTATTTGCCATATTCTATCCCTAAAGCAAGTTATAAACCAAGCTGGGGTTCTGGAGGGGAGGACAACAGGGCATAAATAGTGAAGTGTTATTTACAGGTGGCACCAGTGGGACAGACTACCACAGTGACAGAGAGGAAAGCAACATAAGAAAATGATGTTTCTCGGAAAAATAAGAAAAATGATTAAGTCTCCTGGAAGATGGTTTTAAGAAACTTAGAGAGAAGATAGTTGTTTTGTATCAGAGAATGGCAGTGGAGATGGGAAAAATGGGCAGTTCTGTGAGGCCTATAAGAAATACAATTGATACGGCTTGGCAGTTTCCTGGATGTAGAAAAAAGGAAATGCAGAGGTGAGATCATGTAGTAAAAGTGAATTGTTGAGGCAATAGAATATAAACGAAGATTAAAAACAACAATCTAGTAATTGAATTGCCTCCACTCTCCCTTATGTATTCATTATATATGACTCTGGCGGGGTTAGAAATGCACAAGAGCAAGTCCAAGGGCTCCTATGCTAGTAGCCAGGCACATGTGTGGATACACATTGAGAAAAAGTACTAATGGGAAAATGCAATGTAAGTTACACAGCAATGCCATGTATTTTACTGACAGAGATAGGGAAAGAAGCGGAGCCAAGAAGGGGAGATCCAGGTTGGAGGTAAATGCTCTGTCTATTAGAAGCCATGAGTGCCACTCCTCTAAGACTGAGGAGGGACAAGTGATTGGGTGGAGCACATATTCACAGACTAGCCTTGTCCCACTAGATGGCTCCTTGGAAAGTAACAGGATATCCAGAACAGCCTACATAAGGTACCTTGTGGTCTTGAGATTTCTGAGAGTCTCAGACTGGAAACATTCTAGGACTGGAAAGGAGGTTTATCTAATTCAGTAATTCTTTATAAAATGAAATGAGAGTAAAGGAGGCAGAGAAGGACAGACACAAAAGAGAGATTAACTTAATTTAGTGATAATGCATATGAAAATGTGAGAACCACTGATAAATATTAAGAGGCGTGAGAGACTAAAATTATTCAGTTTTAGATCCAAATTTAGAGGAAACAACTATAAAAAAGTACAATTGAGAAAATAATGCCTAGGTGGGTTATTTGCCTGCAGCCGTAGCCCTGGGGCATCTGATCCTGTCAGATCTCGGAGGCTAAGCATGGTCGAGCCTGGTTAGTACTTGGAAGGGAGACCACCTGGAAACACCAGATATTGTAGGTTTGGGAGAAGGACCCAGCAACCGACTCTCAAAAATCAGTCCTCCTTTGAAAACCCTATGAATAGTAGAAGGAGCACTGACAATAGTGTTTCTCCTGTTGTAGGTAGGGTAGCTATGAGTTGGATATCGACTTCAGGGCATCTAACTACAACATCAAGTGGATTATTTAATGGTATTAAAATCAAAATTATTTTTGTTAAGCAGTAGAATGATATTTCAGTCGTATTTAATAGAAATTTATCTGTTAGAGGTAACACAAACATTTATGAATGAAATTATATAATGCATGAGATAAATTCAAGATATTACAGGTTATGAAGTTATGCAAGGTCAAAATGGGTGGTAATATAGATAAAAAACAAGACTGATCTTGACTTGGTAATTATAGTAGGGTTACTGATTATATAAAGGTTAACTGTTTTAGTTTTTATATTTGGACTTTTTCAAAAGAAAAAATAAAATCAAACAACAAAGGAACAAATTCTAATGTCAAGAATAAAAATGAATCATTATTGTATATCTTACAAATATTAAAAATATATGAGAATGTTATATTTGACTCTTTTGATGACATATATATATATATATATATATATATTTCATGGACGGAAAAATGAGTCCAAATAGACTAAAGGGAAGTAGAAAACCTA